>PISX010018831.1:0-39557 GCA_004024625.1 Mellivora capensis | reverse complement strand
GGGGGGTAGGAAAAGAAGAAAAGAAACAAGATGGGATTGGGAGGGTGACAAACCATAAGTGACTCTTAATCTCACAAAACAAACTGAGGTGTGCTGGGGGGAGGGGGGTCAGGATTGGGGGGTGGGGTAATGGACATTGGGGAGGGTATGTGCTATGGTTAGTGCTGTGAAGTGTGTAAACCTGGCGAATCACAGACATGTACCCCTGGGGATAAAAATACATTATATGTTTATAAAAAAATTAAAAAATTTTAAAAAAATAACACACACACACACACAAAATAACACAAAAGCATGCATATATGCAAACAATACAACATAGCTTGTAATAATGAAACAATAGAGTTTGAGTATCCATCAATGGCACAATACCTAATGTCATCAAATAAAATAAAGTTAATCTAGAAAGATATTCGAGCTATAGTAATTGAATAAAATTAAGTCGCAGCTGCATATGTAAAGTCTAATCCCCCTTTGGTTTAAAAACACAGCTTATAGATACAAAGGTACTTGACTTTGTAAATAAAAGAAAGCTCTGAAAAGATACTCTCCAAGTAGCAGCAGTGTGCGGTGGCTCAATTTTTGGAATATTAACTTACATTTATCCTCCCTGTGTTTCTTCCTTTCTTCCATTGTAAGCAGATGGCCAGGGCTTTTTGTGACCTCTTGCTACAAAGGAAATTTTTGTCACAGGGCCAGAAGACAAAGTTGTCTTTAAGACACTTCTGAGGTAAGTCTGGAATTTTATAAAACCTAAACCCATCGAGGAGATTCTGTCTGGTATTTTGGAGGAGCAGGAGAGAGAAAGGGAGGCCTTTGGAATGGAAATGGATAGAAGTCTGTGATCCTGGAGTACTCCCAGTAAGAGGAAGACCTCAAATGAACTGGCCTAGGGCACTGGGAATTCTAAAGTCTCACCAAAGATTTTCCTGGCTTATAAAGAGGCAGCTGGGGAGCCAGAACTGGAAGAGATCATGTGCTCTGAGACCATGAATGTCTCAGCAGTAAATATAGACTACTTCCAATGACTGAAGAGTCCCGAGGACTTGGTGCTATGTAAAACCCTGGGACCTTTGCCCAACACTGAGAATGGCAATAATGATGGAGATTGAATTTCTAATAACCTGATAGGATGAGGAGAGTGGCTGTAGACTCAGAATTGGATTTAATTTATGTAAAATAAATAAAGTGCTATTTCTTGCACACCTGAGTTTATAAAATAAGAATCATGTTCACTGCACGTACTGGGCTGGAGAGCTAAAGGGAAGGATTTCACTTTTTATGAAATTTTCAATTGGAAGATTATGGATAACTTTTATTTATCTATTTATTTTGCTGCTGCTCCATACCCCCCATATTCTTCTAATACAGCTGCTTCTAATGTTTATTAAGTCATCCCACCCTCTTAGTTAGGTGGCAACCTCTCCAGAAGGACAATCAATTACATAACCATCATTTCTGACCTGAATACATGGGTCTTCTTTACTCATTTAAACATCACTTGAGGGGCATCTGGATGGCTCAGCCAGTTAAGCTTTGGAATCTTGATTTTTGGCTCAGGTCATGATCTCAGGGTCCTGGGATTGAGCCTCTCATTGGGTTCCATGCTCAGACCCGAATACATGGGTCCTCTTTACTCATTTAAACATCACTTGAGGGGCACCTGGATGGCTCAGCCAGTTAAGCTTTGGAATCTTGATTTTTGGCTCAGGTCATGATCTCGGGGTCTTGGGATTGAGCCCCTCATTGGGTTCCATGCTCAGTGGGGAGTCTGCTTGAGGATTCTCTCTTCCTCCCCTCTCTCTCCCTCTGCCTCTCCTCTCCTTCTCTCTGTTCCTCTCCTTCTCTTTCAAATAAATAAATAGGTGTGTTTTTTTTTTAAATATCACTTGAAAGATCCACCTACTTAAATGGTCTATGACACTTGCATAAATTGGAATGTTCATTCTCCTGGGTCCTGAATTTCTGCTTCTCTTAGACTCTGAATTCTTCTTTCTCAGAAACCAACCCTCATTCTACCACCTCTTCATCCATCTTCTGACTCAAGTTTTCCCCCAAAATCTTTGTCAGATTGTGAACTTACTTTCACACTCATTTATTCTCCAGATTTCCTTGATGAGATTGTTTTAAATTTTCTTTGGAGAGCTTCCCTCTTAGGAAGAGAAAAATGCCTCTAGGGGTGAGTAGGTAGGAGAGAAATGATAGCTCGGGAAAGCTGTGCCCAGTCTGAAGGGGACTTTGCTGTCAGGGTGCTACAGAAAAGATAACTTGAAAAATGTAATAATGACATCTAAGCCCCCTGCATGGAAGAAAAAAAGAAGAGGCTCTTTTCTACACATCAGTCCTTGGGTGCCATAAATCCCTCCAGTCGTAGAGCCCACTGCTCTCCAACACACCGCCTCCCGACCATCAGGCCAGGACGCTACACTGATACCCACAAGGGCACAGGTCCAATCACGTCTTTGTATAAGCTGGTTGCCCTTCATGACAAACCACCTCCATCACACTACTAGCTGAATCCTGTCTATCCCACTATGAAGCTCTCTCTCCTTCCTTCTGGCAACAATCACCTTCTCTGAATCCAGATGTTTCACAAACACACCTGTATTAGTCAGCATCCTCCAGAGGAACACAATCCCAAATCCACATCTAAAAGCACATCTTCGCAGCAAAATCTAGATTGGCATTTGATCGAACAAGTGAGCACAACAGTTTGGTCAAATTGATGGCTAAAGTTAACCATTACCATCCCTTCACCATTATTTTATGTATTTGAATTTTCTCTCCTCCATAGGATTTTAAGCTATTGGAGAACAGGGAACAGAATGACATCATGCATTCGGGGAGAGATGTGTCTATTGAAAGCCCCATATAGTAACCAGAATTGGAAATACTGAATCTCAGAGTCTTTATTCTGAATGTCAGAATCTCAAATACATTTCCTGTGACTGTGAACTCAACCATTCGGGGATAGAAAATGTGAGTTCTCATTCTTTCTGCTACAAACTTCTGGATGTTTGCTGTGGAAATGGGGTTTCCTCTGGAATTTAGCTCTCCATGAAGAAAGGAAGCAACTTTCAGCTAAATCTGGAGTTAGCAACTGTCATAAAGGGTCAGTGGGATAGATTGTTGAACGTTGTGATCGAACTGAAATTTATAATTATCTTCAATTGATTGCTTCAAGCTGTGTTAGCTATGATGGAGAGCACCCAGAGCCACATGAACTGATCAACAGTAAGTCAGATATTACTTGGGTCATTCTCCCTTCCCCATCCTTCACCTCTCAATGCACACACATGCACACACACACACACACACACACTCCTCTGACTGAATTTTTGCCTGAGTTAACTGAAGGTTGACCGATGGTTGACCGATTATCTACAAGATAAGTCTGAGAATCAATCAATCTTTATGGAAGCTACTAGGAACAGAGTCAAAGAAAAGGATACCAAATGGGGAAGCAGAGGGACAAACTGTTTGGACTCATAGCTTTGTTTCTGCTACCCTCCAGAGTTAACCACAAGTAATAGTAGCATTTCAAAAAGGGTTCCAACTGCAGTTAGTGATAGTGATAGTGATAGTGATCATACACACAACCCCATTTATAGAATACCTGTGGTGTGGTAAGATTGAAATGTCTCCTGGCTGTTCTTATCCTTTCCCTGAAACCTGTCATATGCTCTAGGGATGATATATATATATATATATATATATATATATATATATATGCATAATGTTATATTTTAATATTTAATATAAAACACATACAAGTAGTACTTCATCTGCCTGTATCATGTTCCTAGAAGTATATTTAGAATTTTAAGCTGTTCCAACTACTACACATTTTGCCAAATTTTAGTCATTGAGGGAGTTGTGTTTAAACATCTGTTGACTGCAGATGTTAAGCAGTGTGAAATAGTCTTTTAAGATGCCAAAATGCAATTAAAATCATAATATTTTTCTTAGTAACATATCATGCTACATCAATGGAAATTCATAAAGATAACACTCAATGAACAATGAGTGGTAATAATTCTCTAAACAAATCAGCTGTGGCTCACAGCAGAGGAGAATTAACTTTTAACTAAATTATATAACATTATTAATGCCAGTTTGCCAGGTTCTTGAAGATAGATAAACAGATGATTTTTTTTTTCAAACCAGGCAGTGGTCAGTAAAATGCAAGGAAGGACATATTTTTTGGCTTGAAGGATAAAGATAATTCTCTTACTTTTAGGTGGACCACTGAACCAGAAGATATCAGTGTTTAAAATACAGAACTGCCGACTCTTCTCTTGAATGCTAATGTAGGGGTATCTGATTTATAACTGGGCTCAGGATTCTGAGGAAGGTATGTGGAACATGGACTTAGACATGCCTCAACTTGGGTGTTAAGTATCACCTTCAGCTGTGGAGAAAACACATTTGTAACACAAGCAGAGAGGATTCTTCTGTGCTTCTCATGACCTGAAGCTGCCTTGTTTTGGTTGCTAGGTGGGACGTAGGAGCATTACTGGAGCTTCTAGAAGAGAGGAGAGAGCTATCTCTTTAGTATGAATTAGGCAGTACCAAGAGGCCTCACAGTTCAAAATAGCTTTCTCCCATGCCTGAAATTCTACTGCTAGAGTTTTTCTTTAGGTTTAAAACCTTAGAAGCTCTATAATGTTCCTGAGTAGAATAACAAAGCCATTAGCAGTCAATGTCTCTCTTTAATTTCTTTTTTTTTTCTTTTCCCCATTTCAGTTTCAGGTCTAATTCTATCTACATCCTAAAAATATGTTTCGTATTTTCATGAAGACTGGACCTTCATATGTAATTGGTTCTAACATCTTAATGTGTTGACTAAATCAGTCAGAAATTTTTTTCTGGATAAATTGAGTTTATCAAATTTGGTGACCCAGTGTGTCTTAAATTCATCATTGACTGACTGAGCATCTGTTATATGCCAAGCCCTACAGTAGCTCCTGGGGCAATAGGGATAAAGATTCATAGTCCCTCTTTCTGGCACTCTGTCATTCTGATGGAGACACAAGCAGATAATCAGACCATTATTATGTGGTGTGATAAGTGATAGAGGAGTAGACATAGGGTGCTTTTGAAAACAGAGCCACAGCAACCCTCCATCCTGACAGTGTATTGATGATAACATCCTTGGGTTTCCAAATAAAGTACATTGAAAAAGTATAATGAGGAGGTACTAAATTAGTAGAAAGTATTTCTATAAAGTTCTACTATGTTCCTACTCCTGTGCCAAGTGTTTGTTTTGGGAATGGATCCTGGAGAAGAGGAGAATAGAAGTTGGGAAGAAATAAAACATCATCTTAGCCATTAAAGAGCTCAAAATTTAATTGTGGGAAATAAAATGGCAATATTAGGAATTTTTTTTAATATTAGGAATTATTAAAAAATCAAGGCAATCTACAAATTTGTAAAGTGTGAGCATCAAGTTGTGTGGCAAACAGTAAGTGACACCGGTAATGAGAAAAGGAAAGAAATTATATAGGTTGGTTTCGACTCAGAAAGGTCCTCCCAGAGGAGATGGACATAAGACAGACAAGGAGGGGCTGGTCCAATTGACACTGTTAAAGTGAGGGGCCCAAGCTATCTATACAGTGGCTGTGGCAGGGCAAATATCCAGAGCAGGCAATGAGGGGGGATGTTTTGTTGTTATATGGGTGTTACAAGGGTGGAAGCAGGGGATTATGCAATAAGGGACCAGAATAAGGATCTGAAGTTGAGTTTTGTGCAGGGTCTTTTACTCACTCATTATTGAGTGATGCACTGGGCTATATACTGTATACTGTAGACACAGGAATTAATAAATTCCTGCCATCTTGAATCATATAATCTAGTCCTAAAAAGATACTTAGATTTCTTGGAGCTTAACTGTATTGGTGTCTATGCACCTTTCATTTCCTCTTTCAAATGTTATCCACTCAATGAAATCTGCCCCATCTGTTCAACTGAAGTAATTTGTAATGACCACAATACTAGCTAACATTACTAAGGACCTCCTGGACCACTATACTGCACTAAACACATGACATGCTTGTTCACAATAATAGTTATCATCCAAGTGTTTCAATGTACCACGTACCATGTTATAGTTCTTGCAAAGATTACATAATTTAATCCTTATGACAAACTTAAGAAGTATGTAGTATGATTATGCCCATCATCTATACCAGAAAAGTGAAGCTCTGCAGGGTTAAAAGATTTACTGAAGGTCACCCTTAACTTCTCAAGAAAGAGAAAGAATGCTTAGAAAACACACCAACACTGTGTGCCTCCTGATGTGATAGAATGTGTAACACAGGGCACCACTTATGAAGTATGTTTTCCAAAAAATTTGCATTTTTAGACCTAAATTTCAGTTTATTGAAAACCGAGGGATGAAGAATCAAGATGAATGACACCATAAAGAAGTAAACAGAAAAATTTGGAATTTGAGAGTGTGGAGACTGCAGGTGCCAGCTGCCCTTCAGAGAGAGAGAGAGGGCTAGTGAGAGAACTTGGTTTGGGTTGAGTTAATTTAATGTTTAAGCCTTGTTTGGTTCCTAATTTGAGCAAACCGATTTTAAAAAGACGTTTTTTGGTAAGTCGGGAAATTTGAATGTGGACTGGTTATTAGAGGATACCAAAGAAAGAGTCTTTTTTATTTTTTTAAGATTTATGTGTTTATTTGAGAGAGAGCAAGTGAAGGAGCAAAGGGAGAGGGAGAAAAGCAGACACCCCACTAAGCGTGGGGCTTCTCACCATCTCTGGCTCAAAGCAGGGATCCAAGTGGGGCTCCACTGGCTTGACTGGGGCTGACTTCATGGCCCCGAGATCACCATCTAAGCAGAGATCAAGAGTTGGACACTCAACCAACTGAACCTCCCAGGTGTCCTGTAGGATACGAAGCAAATATTCTTAATTTTCTTGGGTGTGATCCTCACACTGAGGTTATGGAAGAAAATGATAATTTTTTTGAGATGTGTATAAGTGAATTAGAAAATGATGTGGTATTTGCGTAAAAATATTTAACAACAATAACTACAACAGAAAAGGATAAATTACGAGAGCATGGCAAACGTTTGCTAATTGTTGAAGCTGATTGATTGATACATAGGGGATTGTTATATTTGTCTCAATTTTCCTGTGTGTTTGAAATTTTTTAATATAAAAATTCATTTTAAAAAAATGCATGGCTTAGGGACGCCTGAGACAAGGATGCCAAGAGCAGGCGACTCTTGGTACTAGGGTTGTGAGTTCAAGGTCCATGTTGGGTGCAGAGATTATGTAAAATTTAAAAAAAATTATATCTTAAAAAATGCATGACTTAAATCATCAATCAGGCTGAAAATGGATCCTTCTGTACCAGTGGGCCCAGCTTTTTGCAGATAGTAGGTGCTCAAGAAGTACATGGAAAGTTATTGGATTTGAAGCATGGAAAACAGCTACAATATGAATGGAAAATGCCTTTGTACTTTTAAATATACAGTCACAGCAGAGCACTCCAAACCAGAAACCTCTCTTCTCTTTCTTCTCTTCCAGAAATGAAATACGCTCCTTCTGTCTTTGCCTTCAGGGATGCCCTTCATGGTAATTTAGATCAAAATTCCCACGGATCAAATTTTATATGTGGGCCTTTGCAGAATGTTCACCTTGTGAGTCCAGCTTGCTTGATTACAGAAAGCTTTCAATGTAGACTGGGACTCCAGCATCGTCTCTGAAATCACAAACAGTAGCCACAACTTGAACATGGACATGATGAAATCAATGCTTTAAGGAGATCAATTTCCAGCTTCTCTTCCCAGTGTACCTCCAGATCTGTCTTCCTTATCTCTTGTGATAAGGCAAAAATACCCCTTAATCATGACTATGGAGGAGTGGGGGTAGAAACAGGTAGAAAGACACTGCCCATGCTAATCTCCCATTCTGAACATGACCTAGACTATTTTTCCATATCACATCTGCAGGGAATAACAAAAATGATGTCAACAAATATTTTTCCAGAAACTGATTTCTTAGAACAAATATGAAATGACTGATACTTTTCTGAGAGGGAAACAAGACAGAAAGCTCTGCCTGTAGCCTGGTTATAATAAGATATTATTTTTCAATTCCAGAATCTGGTGGTTGAACTCCCAGAAATGAACTGGCACCAATTCCCATGAATGAAATGACTATGAATCATTTCATTCTTGAAAATTAAACAAAGACGTGACTGAACAGGTGATGAGTTGGGTAGATGTGCAACATTTCCACAGACACTCAGCCACAATAGGTGCTCATATTACTGATATGAATCGGAACTCTTTAAACATTCCTGTGTCTGAGCCTTATGAGAGAAGGAAAAAACCCTGAGAATATCTGTTTGAACATGTTCAACAACTTATTTTTGTGGAAGTCCGTCTTTCAGTGTTTCAGATGAGGTGATGCATAATTTTGTAGTATGGAATGTCCCGCGTAGCCTGGGCATCCTATCAGAAACAAGTTTCTGCTTTTAAATCGTTCCCTTACCTAAGTCAGAAATAAAGGGAGAGATGACCAGAATTAAGTCACTTCTTGACTCTTGTTTTACAAATCCAGAATTCTGCTCATCCATCACTTAGAGTAAATGCACCCGTACTGTGAAATACTACAGCTAGTAGCCACATGTGACTGTTTTAACTTACACTAATTAAAATTAAACATTCAGTTTCTCGGTCACAATAGCCACATTTCAAGTATTAATAGCCATCCAAGGCTGGTGCTACCATACTGAACAACCAAGATTTAGAACATTTCCATTGTTCCAAACTGAGTAGGGGGCGGCACTGACATTGTTTCCATTTCCATTTTTTTTCGAGTTAGAAAACAGCATTTGTCTCTGTAGCCCTCATAGAAAGTTATCGTAGCATCAATAAGGAAATACTTTCGTTTAGTTTTTCCAAAATTCATTCTAAAATTTTGTAGTCTCAGTTGAAATAGTATAAGATTTTGGGGCACCTGGGTGGCTCAGTGCGTTAAGCCTCTGCTTTCGGCTCAGGTCATGATCCCAGGGTCCTGGTATTGAGTCCCACATCAGGCTCTCTGCTCGGCAGAGAGCCTGCTTTCTCCTCTCTCTCTCTCTGCCTGCCTCTCTGCCTACTTGTGGTCTCTCTCTGTCAAATAAATAAATAAAATCTTTTTAAAAAAAGAAATAGTATAAGATTTTGACTAAATAGGTCCTGAAATATTTGAAAAGAATGGCCAAACTGAAAAATTTTGGAGTCTACTGAAATAGTTAATTGGATTTTTGATATTTGATTTAAAAAATAACATTTTGTTAGATCTCATCTGATACTAAGGGAATGGTCCAGTTTATCTATATGCCTATTTCTATATCACATCTGTCTGTATCTCTATATGCCACTGATTGGAAAAACCCTGACATACAGAAGATGTGCTATTGTAATACTTACAATCTTTTATGTGTTGTGCTTGAAAACAAGAATATATAGAGCAAAAGACCAGTAGCAAATGAGAGTTTCTTCTTATATATGATGTGACAGAATGACTCACTTGTTAGTAAGATGACCAGGGACAAAGAAATGGGCCCAGAAGATCTGAAAGTAAAGTTCCTTTCAGAGATCTAGAGTTGGTAGTTTATGTCTATTTCCTGGAAGGCTTCTAAATCTAATGAAATTATTTGGATGCACTGCTTGATTCAAAGCTAAAATGAGGGGTACTGGGTAGTTCAGTCAGTTAAGTATCTGCCTTCAGCTCAGGTCATGATCCTGGAGTCCCAGGACTGAGACCCACATCAGGCTCCCCACTCAGCAGGGAGTCTGCTTCTCCCTCTGACCACCTCTCATGCTCTCTCTTTCTCTCTCTCAAATAAGTAAATAAATTTTTTTTAGAAATTAAAAAGAAAACAAAGTTAAAACCAATATTAGATTAAGAAGTACCTGTGAGGTTTCAATGAAGATTAGTGAAAAAATGCTTCACGGTTGGGGAAAAGTATTCATTCAACAAAGAATGGAGCATCCATTAGTATTAGTCACTGTCTAGGTACTTAGAGGATTTTAGGAGAAACAGCACTAAGGAAATAACCAAGTTAATAAGTAATTATAACTGAAATAAGTATCATACAGGAAGAGTGAAGAGTCCTATAAAGGCACATGACAGGAGGACCAAATCTACTTCTGGGAGTCAGAGAAGATTTTCCTAAAAACATGATATTCAAGGAGACACCTGAAGAATGAGTAGGATTTATCAAGGTCCAGAGGTAGAGAAAGAATATTTTGGGAGAAGAATATGTGCATTAAAGCTGGAAAGAGCATTGAGCATTGTTGTATGGCAGGGTTTAGCAAACAAGAAATGGGTTGGGGGATGGGGTGTAACACCAGGGTGGGTCCTATAAGCTCATGCGGGACCTTATACACCATGATCAGTAAATAAACTAAACAACGAGATGCGCATTTATATAAATGTGTTATTGTTTGTATTTTAATGAGCAGTTATAATACATAGCAATTATGCAGAACTACATAGTTTGGAATGTTACATAGTTACCCAGACCTATGAAAAAGATTTCCAGATGGAAGGAAACAATGTTTTCAAGTTTGTGGAGGTATGAAAGAATACAGTGTTTTCTGGAAATAATTAAGGGGAAGGCAAGAGAGAAAATCATATTGTAGATGAGGCCAGATTGTTAAAATTTTTAAATGGCAGGATAAGATGAATGAACTTGATCTGTTTGTGGCAGAGAACCATTGAAAATTTTCATTACGGAAGGAGCAAAATAAGGACTTTTTTAAAGGATGATCAAGTGGTAGTGAATGGTTGGGGAAAGAAAAATTTTAATGGATATTAGTGCTTGAATTTGATGTTGTGGCCACAGGCAAGTTATGTTAGAGTCGATGTGAGGATAAAAACTTAAATAAGAAAAATTATTTAGCAGGTGGGTAGAATAAAGTCGTTGGAGCAATGAGTTAGGAAGGGTTAAGAGTGTGTGTGTTGGGGGATAGGGTGGGTGAGGGGATGTGGTTATGAAGAGCCAGAATCTGAAAGCTAATGAGAATAGGAGGATGGGCTCTCTGTGGCTTTTCCAGCCTTCATTTCCCTCTTCTTTCTTCAACAGCATCTAAATTTTCCTCTGGAGAACTGCCCCCACCTCAGCTTCAAGAAATGTCCAGCTCCTGGTTTTAGTAATTGACTCAGGAATTCACAGGTGACCCTATTTGGGTCGATAAGAGACAAGGAGATACTTGCTGGGGCTTCTCTAGAAGCTTCTTCCTAGTTCTCTAAGAGGTGATAGTCTTCCTCTTCCTGAATAGACTAAGTAAAGGATTTGGAGCCTCTTTAATCAAAGATGGGGAACCAGGATGAGAATGAGCTCTTCACAGGTGGGAGAGCAGAGGCAAATGGATCCCAGAGAAGTGGGTCAGTACCTGATGACACTGAGAACCTCCGCACTCCAGTTACAGGAGCCAATAATCCTCCCACTTATTTTGTATGTGCCATTTTGTGCAGGGATTCTGTAACTCGACACCACCACATGAAGCTAAATGATAAGGGAAACAAAAATAAGTTCATTTTTAAAAATAGAAAACTGACGAGACATTATCACCAGGAAGGATTAATTTTATCTCAGCTATATGATGAGAATTGGCTTTATAATCAAAAGGATAGACTAGAATCTATAAGTTATACAGTAGCACATGGCATAAAAACCAAAGATCCCAATTATAGCCATAGGCTGCTGCTTATTTTTTTCCCCAGAATTGTTGGTTGCAATAAAGAATCATGACTAATAAGTGAAATTCAAAAATTTAAAGAATATTTAAAAATCCCTGCTATTAACATTTCCAGTCATTTTTGTCTGTACCCAAATTTATTTCCATAAAAAATGAGATCCTATTGTATGCACTGTATTATAACCTGAGTTTTGCACATGATAATATGTAATGGACATGTTTCCATGTCAGAGAATGAAGATTTACATCATTGTCTTACTAGCAGTTTCACATACTTGTCTTTACAAACCATATCCTCTGATGGTAAAGAGGAAAGATTTAATGCTAAATTGCGTGCTCAGATCCTGCCTCTGCCCCTTACCTCTCCAATACCCTCTGGTACCTCATTTCTGTTTTGTAATTTATTTTTTTTAAGATTTTATTTATTTATTTGAGAGAGAGAGAGACAGAGACAGAGAGAGAGAGCAAGCACCAGTGGGGGTCAGAGGGAGAAGGAGAAGCAGACTTCCAACTGAGCAAGGAGCCAGGTGTGGGACACGATCCCAGGACCCTGGGATCATGACCTGAGCCGAAGCAGAGGCTTAACCCACTGAGGCACCCAGGGACCCCGTGTTTTGCAGTTTAAATGAAATGCTGCCTCCATGGTCCTTAGTACAATGCCTGGCATGGGGCAGCACTTGGTAATAAGAGTTACTATCATCATTTTTAATATACTGTGTGCTGCAGGGGCCAAGGTGAGGAAATATATATTAGATGTAAATATAAACCAGAACTTAGGCCTTATCTGTACATGATAGAAATGAATCAATAAGAGAAGTAATAAGAAATAACCCAAATTATCATATTCCTTTATTACTAATTTGAAGGCCAAATAGTATTTACAGCATAATCAATATAAAATTTGAGCAATGAGATTGTTGAAACAACTGAAGCCCTAAACTCTTTATTTGATTTCTTCCCACCTTCTACAAATTAGGATGAACAGAAACAAAAGAGTGGAGTTTATGGTCTTTATGAAAAAGTGCTTTTCTCTGTGTCCTTAGGCAAAATGCCTTCAATTGACACAGACTCCATCTGCACTCCACGCAAAACTGCACGTTCTTCTTTTTTTAAATGTGTGTCTTTAAAATACCATTTGGCACCCACCCTACAAAGCTTAAAAATTAGCTTTTGAAAAAAAAATCACCCAAAATGTTGCCTCGCGTGTAGAAGCAAGCAAATCAAATTCATGTAAATGATCCTTAAGAAATATCTTCAAGTCTGTATTCCAACAACTGCATTTTTAAAAATACACATTGATTTGCTTTTAAAATTCTTATCTCCTTATATTTTGCTTCCTCTTTTAGAAAAGAACCTGAATTATGCAAATATAGCTTGCATTGAAAACTCTTGTAAGTGAGAACTTGTATTTGCATCATGGAAAAATTAGGGAGTCTTTATTTACTCTTCAGAATGATTTCTGAAAGTAATTCAAAGTAAAATCCCTTTAAATAGAAAACCAACCAGGGAAATTAAAAGCATGATTTAAATATAATACAACTTTTCTGGAACTCATCTACTAGGTATAGTAACATAACAGTGCACATGAAAAAATTAATATATCCTCCATTATACTCTCAGCAGTGTATATCTGTCTGTAATATTTGGAGCTAAAGTGAGATGGCAGTATTTCTAGCCCAAATGACCCTTGTGATACAAGAAATTGCTCTTACCCAATGGAGACTAGCAAATGGTAATAGTAGGAGTAATTTTTCATTCGGCTGTAAGATCTTTCAAGGTAGAGACTATATCTTATTCATATTTGTATTAGTGTTCTTTTCCCTATAACATGTTGAGTATTTGCATTCTAAAACTGCCATCTTGTGACTTATTCAGTAAGTAATTGGATTAACTGGATGACTTTAGAAAAAATAAAGTAGGATTCCCTACCACACTCTTTAACATTTAAAAATTAATCCCACATGGATCAAAGATTTAAACACCAAAAACCCCAGAAACTTCTATTTCAGCAACATGAGAGACTAGTCCTTGGGGAATTTTTCACAGTACAGAATACCTAAAAGTTTGAATTAAATTGTTAAAATATATTGTAATGCATGGATGAGCCGTCAGGAAATTAAAGAGAATTTTCAAAATCCTTGAGGCTACAATCAACAGTAAAAAGAAATAATCTAGTACAAAAATTGCTTATCCCTGAAAGCCCAAATCCTTGGTTTTATTGGGCCAGACATGAGATACAAAGTTGAAAGTAGCCAAAGTAGAATGAAAAAGTAGAGCAAAAATTCTAAAGAAGGAACCCCACATGCAAAGGTTGATGTCCTCATTAGATGATAAATAAACCTGCCACAAGAAAAAAGTGTTGGCCTATCTCAGACTTGATTCTAAATGGAGTTGGAAAAGCAAGAGTGTGGGAGGGAAGGACACCTCACCCTAAATTCCTAACCGTAGGCTCCCACTCACATGATTTGTAGGGATGAATTAACATTAGGTGTGGACATCCCCAAACAAACAAACAAAAATAACTTTAGTCAAAAAATGTAGTTCAAATGATAAAATGTAGTTATTGAACTACTCAATAACATTTTGTTTAAATAATGATTGGGAGAATGCTAATGAAATTGTATACCCACTTCACGCCGAAACAAAATATCAGTTCCCGATGAACTGATGACATTGAGAAGGGCAAAATTTTTAAATCTTTAGTAAAAAATACGGAATGCTACTTTTCAACTTGAAATAAGGGAGGAGTTCTTAAACGAGATCTAAAATGTGCAAACCAAAAAAGGAAATACTGATAAATTTGATCATTAAAATTAAAACTGTTCATCAAAAAATACCACCAAGAAAGGAAAGTGACAACTCTAAACAAAAACTGTGCTGAACCTGGAAGGGAGACTTCCCATAACTACCTTAGAGCCCTTCCTTAGGTCAATATGGATCTACCCACCTTTTTTCTTCACATAGGGATATTCAATTGGTTATAATGTCACTATGTTCATACTATTTTATTTAAAATATTGCCATTGACGTTGCTATAAATGGAGCATATCTGGATTTCAAGAAGATTTGCTCTGTTCTAATTTGCCAGTATTCTTTCTTTTTCTCTTTTTAAGGTATTTATTTATTTATTTATTTGAGAGAGAGAGAGTGAGCAGAGGGGAGGAGCAGAGGGAGAGAGAGAAGCAGGTTCCCCGCTGAACAGGGAACCTGATGTGGGACTTGATCACAGGACCCTGGGATCATGACCTGAGTCAAAGTCATACGCCAAACCCACCGAACCACCCAGGTGCCCACTTGCCAGTATTCTTTAGGGAATTATTCCATGTGTTCATTCAACTGCTTATTCATTCATTTTAATTAGTAAACATTCATTGAGCTTCTACTTTATGCTCAGCACAGCACTAAGTCCTGAGTATCCTCAAGAGAACTAGACTGGATTTTAAAAATTAATTTATTCATTCCTCAACAGCTATCTATTGAGCAACTATAACATACCAGGCACTGTTCTAAGCATTAAGGTGTGTGTGTGGGGGGGGAATGAAAGAATTTCCTGTCCTTATGGCGTTTACTGCCTAGTGTTACCTATTAACATTACATTAACATTAATATCTAAGGCTCTCTACATCCATCCTTCTCTGTTCACCCAAGAATTCCAATCCCTTGCATAACTCCCCCTACCATCAATATATTTCTGATGTCTGCCAAGGAGGTATCATTCTGCCCACAATTCAGGACAGGCTGTCACTTACCACTAGCCTTTGCTCTAGCATTCTGAGCCAACCACCAAGATGGATGGCCTTAAGCGGTACACGCCCTGCTAATGTTATTATTAGAAACACAAATTTACATAACGTTAATAGCTACCATTTAGCACGTGGTAGACACTACGTCCCTAACATGCATCACTTAATTCTATGAGATATTCTGTGTAGCCTTTAACTTTGAAATATATTAGCACAGATAGTAATATGTGTGTATGTTTCCATCTACACCTTAGGGTAGTTAATTATCCTGGGTAATTACCCTAATTAAAACCACTTTGGGAAGATTAATTAATATTCAAAGGGCTCTAATCAGGAAAACACACTCCAAGGATGTCTCGTTAGCCTTTGGAAGACCTTATTAGAATCCCACATTCCAGAGGCAGTTACTACAAAACTACTTTAGTCCTTTAGCCATCATGGTCTTTGGTCAACACCAAAAGTTTATTAATTAGAATCAGCATAATGTGTATTAGAAATCATTTTGTGTTCCAGATGCTGGACTGGCTAGTAGTATTACACAGGCACTCTCGCTCTCCGTTGCTAAAACAGAATATAAAAATCTAGTCACTCGGGGCATCTGGAAGGCTGTCAGTTAAACGTCCAGCTCTTGAACAAAAATCTAGGGGCACCTGGGTGGCTCAGTGGGTTAAGCCTCTGCCTTCGGCTCTGATCATGTTCCCAAGGTCCTGGGATCGAGCCCCGCATCGGGCTCTCTGCTCCATGGGGAGCCTGCTTTCTCCTCTCTCTCTGTTTGCCTCTCTGCCTACTTGTGGTCTCTCTCTGTCAAATAAATAAATAAAATCTTAAAAAAAAAAATCTAGTCACTCAATAGCCCAGTTGCTTCAAAAAGGCATCCCTAGGTTTAGGGTTCTGAAAGAGAAGATAGTGTTACCTGGCTCCTTTTAGAAATTTAGGCAGAATTCTACCCTTATAAATTGTCATAGTCACCTAAACAGAATCACGGAAAGCTGACGTTTTGTCACACTTACAAAATCATTTGTATGACCACTGCTTCCTTATCTGCGGCGGAATTTGAGATTTGGGCCCGAGACTTGCTTTCACTGCAAAGCAGCTCCCAATAAATTTGGGAAAAAGAAACCTACAGCCTTCATCTACCTACCTACCTGCTATGTAACTATCACAAGGTACTTATTTTCTCCCAAAAAGGGCCTAATAATAATAATCCCTGGAGGATCTGATATTGCTGAGTAAGCAATAGGCTTAGGTCCATTTGCCACAAGTAGGTATTATCAACCCATTTTAAAGAGGAGGAAACTAATAAGGTTTGAGATGTTAAATCACTTCATCAAGTTCTTGAAATTAGTTAAGTGAAGGGAGTGGGATTTGAAAAGCAGGATTGTGTGATTCTACAAGCTTTATACCAACCCCTTAACAATATGATACATCATATATAATGATGAGGCTCTGTATTACATTATGGAACATATAGCCATCTGTTACACTCTAGCCTTTGGAGGCAAAGCTTGGTTCTCAACTCATGGGTGAGTCACATACACAGCCATTGCAAGACTGACCATTCAAAAATACATACTCATCTTATTGATCTTCCTTGTTCACATAACCACTCCTTTGATTTCGGGTTTTTCCTGGTACACTTTTGGGTGCATAGTTGGTTCTGGGCCCCAAAAATGGATGTCTTTTTTAACTATGTCTGCCTCAGGAAGGAAGATGCAGGGCCTCCTGAAATCCAAGTAGCTCTCCAAGACACTTTTCTCTCTGCAGGATTCTGCATGGAATCCTGCAGAGAGAAAAATGGTAGGAAGGGGATAGGTTGCTAATCTTATTAAAATAGTCCAATTGTTTGAGCTCAGATGCTTGGCAGCATATGAATATGCACAGATCAGTTTACAGCCAGGTAATCAAATCCATATAACGTTCTGCCTAAAACTGAGACTGCTCAGACCCACTCTGATGGCAGCCCAGGCTAAGAGGTTTCCGGTAAAAGCAGTGAGATGCCCAGGCCAGTGGGACTCCAGGGCTTCATCTCTGTTGGGTAGGGTGGCTGGCTTCTTCCCCTATGTCGATATTCCTTATATGTTTATAGCCATGCCAGGATGACATCGTCTTTCTAAGGATGATTCTGCACAGCTGACTTATGTTCTATTCTCCCCCTTTAAGCCTTTGAAGTCACCTGTACAAATGGCCCAAAAGCTCCATGGATGGTGCCTGATATTGAGGGGAAGGACTCAATTACTATGGTAATAATAATAATAATAATAATGCAGTCATTTTTAGTGTTTATTATATGCCAGGTACTAAGGTAAGTGCTTTACATACACTGTTCTAGAAGAGCTCAGAACATCCCTCTGATTCGGGTATTATTATTACTATCATCTCTATTTTACAAATAAGGATACTGAGGCTCAGAAAGTTTAAAAGACTTGGAATGAGAAATTAATGTGAGTCTGCTTGACATGTGCCTCTTTTCTCAACCACTTTTCTTGCAGGCAATCAACCCATGGAATATGAGACTCTTTTTGATTACCGTCACTCAGGTGTAATGCGTTTGATGTCTCTCTTGAAGAAATAAGTAGTGATTTACCTCAATATGGTAAAGAGAGCATAGTATTTGAAATTAGGGGACCTGGAATCAATCCTGGGTCTATTATTGGCAAGCCGTCTGATCTTGAACAGATTAATTCCCCATAGTCTGCTCTTCTTACCTGTAAGATGGAAATGATATAAACATCACCCAGTTATTGTGTGAATCAGATAAAATAACAGCTCCGTAAGTCTCCGTTCTCTCCACTCCCCACATCACTCAGCTTATTATTGACTGTGCGAGAATCTAGGTCTTGTAACTTCCACTTCTCTTTGCTTTTTAGTTGACCAGACAATCTTTTGACTCACAACTTATTGTAATATGCTGGGCCAATGTCTTTGGCTTTTGTCCCATTTGATATGTTAGAGAAGTCTTAAGTGTACTGACAGCTGAAAGCCTATTAGTAGGTGAAGAAACTCGAGGAAAACTATAAAATACAAACCCAAGATACAGTACACAGAAGTTATTTAGCACTGGGGAAAATACCCCAAGAGCTTCTAAAAGTGTCCCTACTTTAGCACACAGAACTAATTATGTTTGTTCAAAAATGAAGATAATAATATAATACTTTTTAGAAAGCTATCCACTAGCCATGCTCAAGTTTTAAAAATTAAAAGATATACTCTCTAGGAAGATAGGCCTGAGATATGGCAATTCATCCAGAAAAGTCTTCCAAAGTCTCTCTATCCATTTATTTAATAATTATCAAGGCTCTTACCAGCTGTCAGACACTGGTCTTGGTATTAAGAATACAGTAGTGAACACAATACACAAAAAGTCCTGCTTTTATGAACCCCACTCTCTTGTGGAGCCTCAGGCAAGGAATATATATATGTACATATATATATAGTAGAGAGTGCTGAGGAGAAAAATGAAACAGGGAAAGGAAGCTAAGAAATATTGGGGTTGAGGGTTAAAGTTTTAGAAAGGATGACCAGGGAAAGCCTTCCTAGAGAGTGACTTTTGAGTAAAGACATAAAGGAAGTGAGGGAGCTAGATCTTTTGATGCTTGGGGAGCACCATCTAAAGACGAAGGAAGAGGAAACATCCCCAAATGGGAACATATCTGGCTTGCTACAGACTAGTGAGACCAGTGGAGCAGAATGAGTGAAGGGGGCACAGAGTGATATTGGGGCAGCGGGGAGAGACTGATCAGTTAGAGTAGCAATACGGGGGTGGGGGAGGAGAGAGTTCCGGTAGGTTGGGTCTACAGGTCATACTAAGAACTTTGGCTTTTATTCTGCATTAGATCATTGGAATTGATACTTTTACAAGATTACTCTGGCTGCTTCCTGAGAATGGACTATCAAAGAGGGCAGGGCCAAAAGCAGAGAAACCGACTAGGAAGTTATTTCAACAATCAAGGTAAGAGACGATGAGATTTTGACCAGAGTGGGGGCAATGGGAATGGTGAGAAGGGGTTGGAAAACAAACAAATAAATTGTTTTATTTTGGAACTGACAGGGTTTGAGAACAGACTGAATGTGGGGTCTGAGCAAAGAGATGAGTCAAGGATGACACCGAAATGTTTTCCCAAAGCAATGAAAGAATGATGGAATAATATCCAGACAAATCCCAAGCTCCGTAGTCTGGGAGCTGCACCCTTCACAATCTCCTACTTTTCTCCCACCATTTTCCCTCTGTGTTCTGACCCATTTTCAGTTCTCTGAGCTTATCAATGCTGTCTCTTGACCATAGGCCTTCACACAAAGCATTTCTTCTTCTTATAACACTTTTTATTCTCTTAATTCCATGAGAGAGGGGACATATCTTCAGCATAGAGTTGGTAGTGTTAAAAATAAAATTGATTAAATGAATATCTCAATACTGCAGAGAACTTCTGGCTGCCTCAGAAGGTAGAGCATGCCACTTTCGATATTGGGGTCGTCAAGCCCCACACGGGGCATAGAGCTTACTTTAAAAAAAGAAAAAAAATGTGCTCAATATTCCAGGTAACTGTGGTTTGTCTCTAGAATCCCATGGTGCCGAAAAGAGCTTGGGTCAAGGCTGAGAGGGAAGGCAGGAGTTGAGTCACAAGGAGCTCCAGGGATGAGGATGCCAGTCACTGAAGGATCAGGGTAGACAGGGGTGGAGTAAAGACTGGGGTGTTTCATTCAGATCCCTTTATCAGGGTCGACATGCTCATCCCTCAGCTATTGGAATTATTGGCTGAGTTTCTCCCTGGAAATTGTCTCAGCTACAGAGATCTATGTCATCCAAGGCATGCTTGTGTTCAGGGAGCAATCTGTGTCCCATGACAGTTTATGTGAGGACACAATGACTGGATTCCTTGACTCATTTTGGGATGGCTCTGATGGGACGTCCTAGCAATAGAGTGTCTGATAGGATGGCTGAGGTCTGAGCCAGGACGTCTTATAAGTCAGCTCCTCTGCTCTGCCCCACCCTGCCTTCCTCATTTCCTCACAAGAGCCTGTCCTAATAAACCTTCTCCGTGCAAGTCCCTGTCTCATTGTCTGCTTCCATAGACCTCCGTCTAGGACAGGACACATTTTTCCAGAAGACCGCTCCACAGTGGACTTGAGCAAGTAGGATCCCTTGTGTATTTCAGGGGCTCAGGGAGCCCCAGTGGCTTCAGAAGGTGAGACAGCTGTGAGGTTGAGGCTCCGACAATTGGAAAGGTTCATTAGTGAAACTATGTGATATAATTTCATAGAAGATTATTCTATCTGGAAGCTAACAGATGGCTCTGAAGCCAAATTCGGGACTCTAATTCAACAGAGAGATTCTGCTGATGTCACCAGCACTTGAGCTGTGTGTTCCAGTGTGGGCTTTTTAAGGGTTTTGGTTGTCTTTTTTTTTTTTTCTCTTCCACAAACAGCCATAGAGCCTCGAGAGTTAATTCAGCCTTGTAGTCACTCCAAGGCCATCTGTTGTTCAAATTAAAATACATATTTTTAACTTTAACCTTTCAATCTCTAAAGTTTTAAACCTTTGCAATAGAAACAGTCACTTTGCAACAGCTTTTCAGCTTCCTGATTCAGTGACATCAATGAAAGGGTAATGTCAGTTTTAGGGACGTCAGTAAGGAACGTTGGCAGGGCTGACATCGGTAGAGGGACATGGAGAATTTACCAGGCTATTTTCTGTTCTTGCATGACATGGTAACGTGCTATGCTCTCATTAGCTGGAGTTAATCGAAACTCTGAATAGATTTCATGAGGGATAATTTAGGAATTCACATTTATTCTGAGACATAAATAAATAAAGAAGGATCTAGAAAAAAACACAGCAGATTTTCATTTCCTTTGTTAGTTCTATTAATCTGTTGGCATATTCTAGTGTGGAAGCAAGAATAAAATGTAACCAAAATATTAATGTCTTTGTGAATGATTTGTTTCTTATTTAAAAAGTCATGCATGCTTATTATAGAAAAATACAGAAAATGCTGGAAACTCCAAAGATATTCATAATCCTGCTGTCCAGACATAAATGCTTTTAACATCCTGGTGTATTACATTTGTATTTTTAACAGTTTAATCAAACGATCTCTTAAATGCAGAGACGAGGGTTTGTCATTATAACCTGTGGTATGTTGTCCTTGATATTTGAAGAAGCTATTGCTAATACCTCATTAAACGGAGCACATGTCTTGAATCTATTTCGTCTTGTGTCCTCCCACAAAGCTATGGTTTGGCAGGGAGTGAAGAGGGAGACTTCCATCCATCTTATCTGCAACAAATAAATAAATTTGCTAAAACTATTTGAAATTACGTGAATATAAATGGCGTATTATCATTCTCAGTTTGATTTAATTCAACAGTGTTTTTTATTTATAACAGGTACTACATATTCTGCACTGTCGTGGGTGAAGCACAGGGATGGGGTGGGATAAGGAGATACAAATGAGTCAGCTTCCTGACTCGACAAACTCAGATGTGTTCATCCATGCAACGAATATTTAGTGAACACCTACTATATGCCAGGCATTGTCCTAAGTATTGGTGACATAGTAAAGAACAATAGGGACAAGGTCCCTACCTTTGTGGGATTTACCTTCTATTTGAGTAGACAAAAGAAATACATAAACAAACAAGAATATTTCATGTAGTGTGCACTCATCATGTTTTTTATTTTCTGTATCTTATGATTTTTTAGAATAATTTTTATTGGGATATAATTAGTCCATACTATCATATTTGTTTCAGGTATACAGTGTAATGATTTGATATTTTATATATTACAAAATAATCACAATAAATCTAGTTAACATCTGTTTCCATAGATAATTACAAAAATATTTTTTTCTTGCAATGAATACTTTTAAGCTCTACTCTTTTAGCAACTTCCAAATACTCAATAAAATGTTATTAACTATAGCCACCATGCTGTACATGCCCACGTCATGATGTCTTATTAGAAGATGATATTAGAAGTTTTGCTGGCAGGAGAGAGCTGGCAGACCCAGGGCTAACCAATTCTTAGCGCTGGCAAAGAGCTCAAAATGGAGTGCACCTTTCCTGTGCAAACCAACCGATCCTGAGTCACCTCCCTCCAGCTACCCCTTTACCAAATTCTCACACACCAAGTCCATATTTCCTCTGCCCAGTGCCATCCAGGGCCAGGTACCAGGCAACTAGAGACCACCCCTATAATCCAAAGCCCACCAGAACTATTCAAACTAGCCTATCCTAATCAGTTTTCTCTGCCCTGCCTTGCCTTTCCCAACAAAGCCTGGGCTCTACCCTCACTTCTGCCTCCCAACCCAAACCAGATATTTCCCCTGTGGTTGTACCTGGTGCTGCATGCCCCCTTCTCTCCAGAAATGAAAGTGGCATATTCTTACTTCAGTGTTGACCTCCCCCAGTCGTCACTCAGTCATCTCCATGAGTTAAGGTCATTGAGACACAGTGGCAAGCATTGTGGAGGCATTAAAACAGGAGTGTTATGGAAAAAAGCTGCCATGGAGAATGGCATGAAGGAAATGCTTCTCTAAGAAGATGGTGTTTTGGCTGAGACATGATGGAAGCCAGGCAAAGAATGTCCTAAGTAGAAGCAATCGCAAATGCAAATATCCTGAGGTTAGGTGAGCTTTGTTTGTCCAGAATACAGAAAGGCCTGGATGACTAGAGCAGAATGAGCTATGGCAGGAAGAGGTGGGAGAAGGGAGCAAAGTTCATGGAGGGCGCTGGAAGAGGATGGGTCAAAGTGGGCCAAACACCACATACAAATAGGCTATCCAATATACTGCAAACTATTTGCACTTCTCTCCAAGTTTTTGGAGATACAGTACTAGTGAGCCCAAAGGTTTCGATCTCTGGTGCAGTTCCAGGAACTATGGCACAGCAACGTGAACGGTGCTTCTGGGTGGATGCGTTTGATAGTACCCCTTAAATCACACCCTAGCCTTGCTCTTACATCTCCTATAAAGTGAGTCTGTAAATTGAAGGAGGACTATTTTCATCCAGCAGTGTTGAGTGACATGATATATACCACAATGTGCATAAAAAGGGCCAGAACCAGGGGCAAGGTACACATCCTTATGTGGGTAGAGGTTGGGGGAGGGAGCTGTTCTCCTTAGTAAGTTCTTGTTGAAGCTCAGCTTCCCAACTGTTGGGTTCAGAGCCCGCACATGAATCATGATTCATAAGCTGCAGCAGAATCCTGATCAGAATGACAACTAGGTGGCTTAGTCCTCACTGCTTTTTAAAATCAGACACAAGAAGACATAGCCTCCTCTTTGGTTTGATGCAACATAATTGTGTTTCCATTTGCCTGCTAAACCCATAAAAATATTTAATCTCTAGGTTCAAAAAACAGACTCTCAATATTATAGGGAAAAATTTGTTTTAATTTAATGATATCCTTGCATAATATGGCCCATATATTATTTTCCTAATATATATTCCCCCAAGACAATATTCATCATAACAACCCATTAAATATTTCTTTTATATGTTTATATTTATCCCACATCATATTTCAAAGAAAGCACGAGGTGCTTGGAAAAGTATATACAATTTAACATTATACAAACGATTATAAATAAGTGTTTACATAACACAAAGAAAACTGCAGGCAGGAAGTGAAACAGAAGCAGAGACAGGTTATGTTACCCAATATATGTGCTTTAAGGGGCTTTGACCTTACACTTACAATGACTTCCTGTGCATTATCCCATTTGATCCTTAACATAATCCTACAAAGTGGAAAATTTGGGTATTATTAACCCAATTTTGCAGATGAGGGAACTGAGGTACAAAGAGCTGACATGATCTTCCCAAGGTAACAGAACCAGTAAGAAACCAGGAGCAGATTCATGTTTCCTCACTTCTAGCCCGAGGCCCAGTGCCTTGTAGTGCCCAAGGCTCCAGGGTGGGAGAGATCCAGGAAAAGCAGGGATGGCCCACCAGACTCTTTTGTCCAGTCTCCAGGTATAATTCAAGTCCCTCTTGCTGTTTACTGGCCACCCAGTGCCCCTGCTGGAATACTGCCACCCCTTGTTCCTGCTCCTTACCTCCCCAGGGTCTCATTTAGACATACCTCCTTGAACAGCATCAACCCCTCCTGGGTTATGAAAATCGCCCAGTGCAGTGTATATACTGAGGCTTAAACATATGTGTATTAAGGCAAGCCATGAACCGAAGGTGATAATTATAGAGAATGATGTTTCAGTCTCGGTAAAATGAAGGTCCTTCTCACAAGGCTGTCTAAACACAGAAGATGCTGTGCGGGTGAGGGAGGTGTGGATGGGTGGTAAGCTCCCATCGCTGCATGGCTCTTGCATGGGCTCGATGCCCACGCTTCTACTTGTTGGATTAGATGCCTCTGTCTTTACTTCCTGTCCTCCAGATTCTAAGGTATTCTAAGGGGATCTGCACTGATAGGCCAGTCTAGCCTGGCCTCTCCTCTCAGGCAACCTTTTTACACAAGCCTGCTGGGAGTTGACACTCTCAATCAAAAGTGTGACCACACTGCGGAGAATTCCCCAGGCCCGCTGGGGCTGGGGTGGGTGAGACTTCTAACCCCCTTCAATTCAACTGTGGAGAAGCCGTGGACCCCATATAACTTTGCTTCCTGGGATGATCTGTTTCTCTATGAGGTTCCTTGCAAAGCTTCTCTTTTTAGGTTGGTGTTTAAAAGTTTTCCCCTAAAATCACTGAATTGTATCTCTATTTTTAAAAGTTTGAAAGTGTTTCTCGGTGAATATGAAACATCAGAGCAATAAAGCAGCCTTACATCTTAGTCCTGGCTGATCTCACAGTGATTGTCCCCATCAAGCAGTGAGGCTAGAATAAGAAGTCAGGGAGAGGAGCCCATGCACCTCCCCCAGAGGCGACCAGTCCAGTGTTTTAAGGGTAATGTATGTTCACAATGCGATTGCTAAAGCTATCATGAAAAGCTGATGGAGGAAGCAGAGTGAATGCCGAACTGTGAAATACTTAGCCATGATCTCCAAAGGCTGACCCTGGTTTTGTGTCCTGCATCACCCCAGCCAAGGAACAGGCACGCCCCTGCCTGCCCCCTCCATAGTCAGCTTCCCTCCAGCTTAGATGTAGGTGTGACCCATGCCCAGACTACTTGTGCTACACACCTCCTTTGTGTCAGCTTGAGCTGGGCACTACCTTAAAGGCCACTGAAACATACACTTAAAAATGGTTAAAATGGTAAATTTTAAGTCATATATATTTTACCACAATAAAAGTAAAAGACCCTGGATTCCAAAGGCTTAGTACAAAACAAAACAAAAGAACCTCATTAGTGGGGCACCTGGGCAGCTCAGTCAGTGAAGTGTCTGACTCTTGGTTTTACCTCAGGTTGTGATCTCTGGGTTGTGAGATCGAGCCCCACATCGGACACCGTACTTGGCTGGAAGTCGCTTGAGATTCTTTCCCTCGCTCACTGCCCCCGCCCCACGTTCAAATAAATAAATAAATAAATATTGAAAAACAAAACAAATCAAAAAATACAGGAGCGCCTGAGTGGCTCAGCTGGTTAAGTGGCTGCCTTTGGCTTAGGTCATGATTCCAGGGTCCTGGGATGGAGCCCTGCATCAGGCTCCCTGCTCAGCAGAGAGCCTGCTTCTCTCTCTCCCTCTGCTTACCGTTCCACTTACTTGTGCTCTCTCTCTAGCTCTCCGTCAAATAAATAAAATCTTTTTAAAAAGTTATAAAAAAAAAAAAACCACTAAAATATAATGAATAATGTCCTTAGAGGTTGGGACTAGTCCCACAGGAATTTCCTGACCCCATTCTTCAGTGAGGTCCCTATTATTTCATAGAACGGTGTCACAAAAACTGTTCCACCAGTGGCCAGAAGTGCAAGGAAAGGCACAGTAGTGCTGAGTGAATGGTAGATCCCATGAGTGCTACTGGTATTCAGAGGAGAATGAACTTGCTGGAGGATCATTGGTAACAAAGGGCTTTCTAAAAGTGTGGGGCAACCGCTGGAGCCTCAGAAGAAGTAGGATTTAGACTCATGCCTGGCACATACTGGATACTCAAGAAGTGATAAAAATCTAACTTGGCCTTGATTTGACAAAAACAGAAATGTATGGAAACCAGGTTGAAGTGTCTCATAATTAAAAGAAAGGGTTGAACATTAAACAGTGGAGGCAGCCTGAAGATGGGCCTCTGTAATGGATGTGAGAAGTGCTGTCCAGATCCCTTTCAAAGAAGGATGTGTTGCCCCAGATACTGGCCATGTGGTCAGTAGACAGCCATCAGCTGTTAGCTACTTCACGGTTTGCCTCAGCTATAGAGAGCTGCCTCACCCAAGGACACATCTTCCATATCTAGTGACTGGTCACTGTGGGAGGATGAATGCCAGGTTCCCTCAGGTCATGCAGGATAATTCCGATGGTCACTGAACACTGCAGAGCTCTCTGTGAGGTCATCCAAGACTTCATTAGACCTGTGCTGCAGTTCAGGTTCTCCTTCTCCCTGTTTCTTCCCTTCATTTCCATGACTGTTGTTTCCTAATAAGTATCCTGTACCCTAAACTCCATCCCAGGGTCTGATTTCATAGAACCCAACTTTTGACAGCCTAAGAAACATGTAGAGTAAAGGGTTCAAATGCCACCAGGATGCTCTCCTGTCTCTCGTTTCTTCGTCTCTCTGCATCTTTGCTTCTGTTTCTTCCACTCCAGATTGGCTTTCTCCAAATATTGGGAGACCCGAAGGAGACATACAGATTGTCAACAAACACATGAAAAGATGCTCAATATCACTCATCACCAGAGAAATGCAAATCAAAACCACAATGAGGTAACACCTCAGTGTCAGAATAAGCATAAGAAACAAGTGTTGATGAGGATTAGAGAAAAATGAACCTTCATGTACTGTTGGTGGGAATGCAAACTGGTTTATCCACTGTGGAAACAGTATAAAGATTCCTCAAAAAATTAAAAATAAAAATACCCTATGATGTAGTAATCACACTACTGGGCATTCACCCCAAGAATACAAGAGCATTAATTTGAAAAAATATATACACCCCTATGTTTATTGCATCATTATTTATAATATCCAAATTGTGGAAGAAGCCCAAGTGCCCATCAATACATGAATGGATAAAGAAGATGTGGTATATGTATACACAATGGAATATTACTCAGCCATAAAAAAGAATGAAATCTTGTTATTTGCAACAACATGGATGAAGCTAGACAATCTAATGCTAAGTGAAATAAGTCAGTCAGAGAAAGACAAATATCATATGATTTCACACATATGTGCAAATTAAGAAACAAAATGAATAAGGAAAGAAAAAGAGAGAGAAAAACCAAGAAACAGACTCTTAACAACAGAGAACAAACTGATGGTTACCAGAGCGGAGGTAGGCAGGGTGATGGGTAATTAGGTGATGGGGATTAAAGAGCACACTTATCATGATGAGCACTGAGTGACATATAAATTGCTGAATCAGTATAGTGTACACCTGAAACTAATAACACCTGAAACTAATAATGTTTAATAACACTGCATATTAACTACACTGGAACTAAAAAAACAAGAAAAATGAAAAAGAAAATCCCCAAAAAAGATGTGCCTTTATTTTTTCTTTTAAGATTTTATTTATTTATTTGATTGAGAGAGAGAGAGCACAAACAGGGGGGAGTGGCAGGCAGAGGGAGAAGCAGGCTCCCTGCTGAGTGGGGCTGCTGAGTGGGGGTCAATCCCAGACCCTGGGATCTTGACCTGACCCAAAGGCAGATACTTAACCAACTGAGCCACCCACATGCCCCAAGATGTTGTTTTTAAATTTAAAAAAAAAAAAAAAGGATAGCTAAACATGTAGAGTTTCTCATTGCTTTTGCCACAGAAATGGACAGATTGTTATTGTTCAGTTTCTAAAAATAAATGTTTTAAATCCCAGAGCCCAGCTGGGGTCAGGTGCCCACCTCAAGCAAATCACCTCTGGCCTGGATGTCAGGATACTCTAACTGGCTATGTTTGGGTCAAAACCTGTGTCTCATATAAGAATAAACATGGCAGCCCCACAGGGCCATGAGGTTTTGGGGAGGATTGCTAAGAAAAACGCTTGATGATATTTTCTACATTTCAGGGAGTAGGAGCAATTGTCTTTGGAACATTAATTTGTGATTTTAATGTCAGGTGCAAGAAAAGATAAGACATCTTTATTTGTTGATTTTTAAACAAGCACTTAAAGCAACAGAACTCTTAAATAAAATTTAACTTGGGAACACCAACATAATAAGTAGGTAACAGTGGGGGCTGCTGATTAAAGAGGAAATAGAATCTAGTCTTCTGGTCATCTCAAATTCCATCTTCTAGCAACCACTGAGTCACCTAATTCATTCATTCATTTTATAAATTTTTACTGGATACTTATTCTGCCCCAGGTATTATGCTAGACACTGGAAAGATAATGGCTGAGTAAAAATAAACAGCGCGTTTCTGGAGCATACTCTGTATGGTCCTTAGAACACAGTTTGAAACTCACTATTCTGGGCAATTTTGTGGGAGTAGGAGAATGAGGGATTGAGAGAATTAAAAAGATGCTTTAGGAATACTGACCTGGTGGTTGTTAGATGAGGTCATCTGGATTTGGTGAAGACTGGTGTATTGATTAATTGGGAGACCATTGTAATAACTAAGACATGAAATGCTGATTCTAAACTAGAGAAAAAGCAGAGGAAATGAAAAAGAAACATGGATACAAGAAATGTAAGAAAAATGGATGAGTTTTGTTGACAACCTCTAAACGGATCTGGCTAATATCAATGCACAATATTAAAACAATCCTACATACATTTATAGGTACTAGATACCCCCTACTTTTCCCACTCAATCAAATGTGCAATATATTCCAACCCATGTCACTGCACATATATATTAATCATTCATGCATTCTTGACAGCTCATTTCACTCTTCTTTTTTCAGCAACTTGACCACACATACATATTTCTCATGGCCTAAGTACAACACTCTCGCCTGACTGATAACAATCCATGCCAATCCTTATGTCTTCTTTGTATTCCACTGTAATCAGTGATAAATTCCTGAACATTTGCAAATCAATTAATGTCAAATACTCCTTTAGACAAGACATTGTTCCCTGGTTTATCAAGGATTTATTTCGTGTTGTATGAAAAAATTTAATATTCCTTCTACATGTTTTAAGTTCATGTATAGTTCGATGTGATAATGACAGAAGGTCCATTTTTCTGGCTGCATTTGTGATGACTCAGTATTTTCTAGCCTCTTTACATTGAAGTTACTTGTAAAACTATCCCCTTGTATATTCACTTTGCGATTTAGATTTTCTAAAAGTTTTATAAAGGTTACCTTTAGGAAGGTCCTTTTCAATCATCACTCTAGTGCCTGACCTCACTTGCATTTCACAGATGAGAAAAGTAAATTCTAGAGAGTTAAGATACTATACCCTGAACTTCTTAATTTCAATCTTGTGTTCTTTTGCTACTAAAAGATGATATGAGAAAAAGTAGACAAGTATATATTTTATTCCAATCACCCTAAAGGATCAGAGTAGTTTTATTCATTACTGAGCTCTGGTCACAAAGCTGGAGGCAAAGGCTTAAATTTAATTCCTGCTATAGAATTTTTTTTTCTGTGTTAGAGTTTTGCGTGCTTGATCCTAAGTGTATACCTCGGCTACAGACTAATTGAAGAGAGAGTACCATGTATTACATGTCCTTATATCTCACACACTATTTTACTGGGAACCAAGATTCTAAGTCACAGATTACTCACGTATTTATTCATTTAACAAGTATTTATTGAGTACCTCCTATGTACCAGGCACTGTTTGTTTAGGATAAAGCAATAGGTAAAGAAGATAGTCTTTACCCCCATGGGACATATTATATAATAGGAAAATAAGACACTGAGTGAGTAGAACTTAGTAAAAAAGAGAATATTCGACAAATAATAGGAAGTCTGATGAGGTTTACAAAAAAGGAAATGCAGTCTATGGGAACTACTATCAATATACTACCACCCATTCCTCTCCTTTCTTCCTCATCTTCCATAATAAAAGTGTCATAAAGTCGGGAGACAACTGGCAAACTGGAAAAAAAAAAAAGATTAATAACATACACCACAGACCAAAAGGTCTTTCTCACAATAAACTCACAACAAAAACCTAGAAGAAAAGAGAGAAATAAAGAATCATCAATATATAAGTAATTTTTTAACACTTTTGTTTATTTGAGAGAGAGAGAGCATGAGCAGGTGGAGAGACAGAGGGAGAAGCAGCCAAACAGGGACCCTGATATGGGGCTCCATCCCAGGACCCCACGATCATGACCTGAGCCACCCAGGTGCCCCATGAGAGCTGAGTTTTTTACCATTGGAAAAAGAAGTTATATAAGGAAAAGGAGGGATGCTAGAACCCAGTGGTTTCAGAATGGAATCAGAGGTATCAGTATATAGATTAGATAGATAGATGATAGATAGATATATAGATAAATAGATGATGGATAGATATAGATATAGATGTATGAACCTGTGTATACATAGGTATGTATGTATGTATATATACCTCCTGCCTATATATACATAGGTTCATATATAAAAATATATTACAAATATATATATATTTTTCCAGCTCTGCCTGCCAGTAGCAATAATAGTTCAGCAATACTAAACAAACTTGGTGCCCAGATCTTAGTCTCTAAAGACCATCCTCCAATGAAGAGAACTCCTAGAAGGGGTTTATTTCTTTATTTTATTTTATTTTATTTATTTTTTTTTTTAATTTTTATTTTTTTTTTATTTCTTTTCAGCGTAACAGAGTTCATAGTTTTACACCACACCCAGTGCTCCATGCAATGCGTGCCCTCCACAATACCCACCACCTGGCTCCCCCACCCTCCCACCCCCCGCCCCTTCAAAACCCTCAGGTTGTTTCATTTATTTATTTGACAGAGAGAGAGATCACAAGTAGGCAGAGAGGACCCTGGGACCATGACCTGAGCTGAAAGCAGAGGCCTTAACCCACTGAGCCACCCAGGTGCCCCAGAAGGGGTTTATTTCGAAGCAGAAGCAGGGAAAACACAAGATGATCCTGGAACCTACTGTGATGGCAGACAGAAAATGCTGAAGTAAGACGGCAGCATCTCAAAGAAAACAGGGGCAACCTAATGGCCAAAGCTGGAGCAACAAAATCAATATTGATACCATTAGGTTTTAATCCAGAAAATAAAATAAATATCGATGTGTCCATGTGCATATAATAAATCATCATATAAATAAATGGGGGAATGCAATAGCTCTTTCTCAAAATAAACTCACAGTAAAAACCTAGAAGAAAAGAGAGAAATAAAGAATCACCAATAGACAAACATAGCAGTAATTATCACATGTACTGATGGATGCTCAGATTACTGCACACAAGTTTGAGGAGGAATAGGATTTGCATAATCGGGAAGTATCTCTCCCAAGATACTTAACAATTACGAAGGCAAAAGTGATAACTTTACAATGAAGAAATGGTCAGACCCAACTCAACCAAGTGATCAAGGTAGTAATACCACCAGCAATTAGACACATCAACCTCATGAACCCCTTGATATGATGCATTGGGAGAGTTAAAAGAGCATTTTTGTAGCATTCTATCCAAAATTGCATAGCCTCAATCTAATCGTGAAAAAGTATCAGATAAACCCAAACTGAGCAAAAATCTACAAAGTATCTGACTAGTATTTATCAAAAGTGTCAAGGTCAAAAAAAAAAAAAAGACAAGGGAAGACTGAGAAACTCTTATAACTAGAAGAGGGTATGTGGAAACAACAGCTAAATGTAATGTGGGGTCATCCTTAGGATCCTATTACAAAAAAAAAAAAAAGGACATTAGTGGGGAAAGTGGGGAAAATCAAATAAAGTCTATAGCTTAGTTGCCTATATTGTGCCAATGATAACATCCTGTTCTTCAGCCTTATACTATGGTTAGATAAGTTGTTTTCTTAAGGGGCCCCTGGGTGGCTCAGTCAATTTCAGTTAAGCTTCTGCCTTCTGCTTAGGTCATGATCTCAGGGTCCTGGGATGGAGAACCACATAGGGCTCGCTGCTCAGTGGGATGTCTGCCTCTCTCTCTCTCTGCTCCTCACCTGACCCCTCCCCACTGCTCAAGCAGGCGCTCTCTCTCTCAAATAACTAAATAAAATCTTAAAGGAAAAAAAAAATAAGATGGTTGGGGTGCCTGGGTGGGTCAGTTGGTTAAGTATCTGCCTTTGGCTCAGGTCATGATTCCAGGGTCCTGGGATGGAGCCCCATGTCAGGGTTCCTGCTCAGCAGGGAGCCTGCATCTCCCTCTCCAGCTCCCCCTGCTTGTGCTCTCTCACTCTGGCAAATAAGTAAATAAAATGTTTTATAAAATAAAATAAAAAGATGGTCTTCTTAAGGGATGTAGAGTGAGGGTATATAACGAATATGTACTAGTTTTGAAATAATTTTTAAGTTTAAAATTGGTTTAAAATAAGCAGTCTTCTTAAAAAGACTTTCATGGGGAGTAGAAGGGCACTTTAGATTTTAGGGTGTTAGGAATCCCCAGCGGGGCAGATGTCTCAATCCTTGAAGTCTGTGGCCTTTTGTGCCTGTGCTACACAGAGCTTCAGCCTGAGCCTGCCACAGCGTTGAAAATAATTACTGAGCTTGGCGTTTCCATTTACCATTCTGCCTCTGCACTGACCTTGAATAATAAGAAGAACCTCATAGTCCACTACTAATTCCTAATGAATGACCATCTGACCTGAGCTGAAATTTCACAGTAGAAAGCTTTTGCTAAGGAAATGTGAAAAATAGGACATGCTTTGCCTGTTGTTGTTGTTTTTTTTAAGTTCAAAAAAAAGTATATTGTAGCATTATTTATAATGGCTAACGTGTAGGAAAAAAATAGCATCCCAAACTAGGGAACTGGTTAATAACTTACGTTATATTCATGCATCGGAATGCTCAGAGCAATTAATAATGATGTGGACTATTCAGTGATATTCCCTATCATGTTTGTAAAAAGCTCAATAAACAAGATTAACAAATAACATGCAGGCTAAAAAATTATTATGGACCAATTTACTTATAGAGAAATTGAAAGACAGAACATTTGGGAAAATATTCCCTAAAATGTTAACAGTAGCCACCACTGACTGGTGAAATTATCAGCAATTTTCCCCTTCATTTGTTTCACTTTTCTGTATGTCTGCAGTGAACATACATTCCCTTTCCAGTTTATAAAAAATAGTGTTTGAAAAAAAAAAAGCGAGGGGACTTCTGTTTTAACCTGGTGGAATAAGGACACCTATGCCCTTTCTCGTCTCCAAAGTCACCCTGCCATGATAAACAGAAGGAAAACAGAAATGCAAGCTCCATCTTTGACCAAACTAGGCAACAGCACCAAACCTGAACCTCCTGTGTGAGGCTGGTCAATGCAGAGACTGCCAGGGCCGCCCATGGGAAGACAGCACCGGAGCCTACCTGCAAACGCAGAGCTCAGGCAAAACGTGCAGAGCACCAGTGCTCCTCAGAAATGGGAGACCCTGAGAAGAGAAGCCAATTCCTTGTTGCAGCAATGGTAATGGAACACACAGCCTTGTGATGGAAACTTCTTTGATCTTCATTTGTTACCCAGACAAGTGAGGAAGTTGGGGTTGAAAGCAGAACCACACGTACATGACCTCTTAACAGGAAAACAGTCTGTCAGTGAGATGAGGTAAGGTGGAAAAGACCTTGACTGTCAGCCGCCACCTTCCATTAGCCCTGAAAACACAGAGACGACTGCAATTCTCTCACATACCCATGTACCCACACTCACTCATACAACCCTGCATTATGGGAAGTTTTATTACTGGGGTTCCTGGGTGGCTCAGTTGGTTAAGTGTCTGACTCTTGATTTCCACTCATAACATGATCTCAGGGTTGTGGGGTCAAGCTCAGCACTGGGATGTGTGCTCAGCGCAAAGTCTACCTGTTCCTCTCCCTCAGCTCCTCCCCCTACCCATGATCGCATGCTTGCTCTCTCTTGAATAAATTAATACAATATTTTTTTTAATTATTTCTAAAAAAGTTTTATGACTGTGTCAGTTAAGATTAAGCTCTTAACATCATAATAGATGTTTATTTCTCTCATTTAAAAGAATTTTTAAAATAGAATTTGTACCATAGTTTCAGGGTGTCATCAGAGAACCCAGCTACTAATTTTCTGCTCTGCTTCCATCTGTACATGGCTTCCACCTTCAAGGTTACTTCATAGTTTAAGATGCCTTCTGGAGCTCCAGTAATGCGTATTCCAGGCTAAAGGGATAAGAGGGCCTCATTACCCTCCCACATTTAAGGAGCTTACCCAGAAGTCACACTCAACATTTTTGCTTTACATATTGGTTTACAGATAGAGTTAGTCACACAGCCATAACCAGCTATAAAGAAAGCTGGGAATTTTAGCATTTTAGCTGGGCACAATGACAATGAATAGAATCTGGATCCTGTTGTTACAGAAGAAGAAAGAAATGAATATTGGAGAATGAACTATGAACTGTAAAGAATTTCTTATAACTCCGAAATATAGGGGCACCTGGGTAGCTCAGTTGGCTAAGGATCTGACTCCTGGTTTGGGTTCAGGTCATGATCTCATGGGTCTTGAGCTTAAGCCCCACATCAGGCTTTGCACTCAGCAGTGAGTCTGCTTGAAGATTCTATCCCTCTGCCCCTCTGCCTACGGGCATGCACATGGTGTCTCTCTCTCTCAAATAAATAAATAAACAAATAAACAAATAAATAAACCTTTAAAGGAATAAAAGAAATACAATCTTATTCTGTCTCTATAAATCTCCTGCAAATAGCTAGTTCAGAAAGAACTTATCTCATTCAAAGATAAGTAGCAGATGATAAGTTCCTTAAAAAGGAGCAAGTACATAAAGATATTACAAGAGAAAGAAGAAACAGAAAAAAGCAAATGGCAGAAGAACATTCAGCCCCCCCCCCCAAAATGTTGCCATCCGACAGTTAAAATTATGACCAAACATATGGCCATATACCCCAAGAATTTAAAGATTTTATTTATTTGACGCACAGAGAGAGATCACAAGTAGGCAGAGAGGCAGGCAGAGAGAGAGGGGAAAGCAGGCTCCCCGCTGAGCAGAGAGCCTGATGCGGGGCTCGATCCCAGGACCCTGAGATCATGACCTGAGCCGAAGGCAGAGGCCCAACCCACTGAGCCACCCAGGCGCCCTACCCCAAGAATATAATAAGAACTTTTAACTATCTCAAAGCAAAATACAAGAGTCAAGGAAGAAAGGAATAGATATTCCTGAGAATACTATAAAGTATACAAAAGACCAAGTTTAAACAATGAGCAAAATAAATAAATATGAAAAAAGCACGACAGAAGCCAATCAATGTCAAATGAAAATGCACATAACTGGTATCCTTGGATTACATGTGTTCATTTCTGTATATGAACAAGAGAGACAAACAAAAAAAGGATCAGATGTACAGTGTCCCAAGAAAATTAATGTAAAACAATTGATGCCATGATATAGCCTACTAGATTTCAATAAGAAAGAAAGAATCCTTTCAGCATTCAGGCAAAAAGACCAAGTCATTAATGTGGGTAAAGGAAGAGTGGGCAGGAACCGAGTTGACCTCTGATACCCTCGCAGCATTGTTTAACATTAGAAGATGAGCAACGCCTAAAAATGTCTCGCAGTCCAAGCATTTTAAAACTAGCTAAACCAGGGGTCAGAAAACTTTTTCAGTGAAGAGCCAGATAGTAAATACCTTCACTGTGTGGGTCATATACTCTGTTGCAATTCTGCTATTGTGTTTGAAAGCAGACATAGATAATACATCAATGAATCGGCATGACAGTGTCCCAATAAAACTTTATTTACAAAAACACGCAGCTGGGTATATTTGGCCCATGGGCCATAGCTTGTTGATACCTGAACTCAACTATCACTCAGGTATAAAAGCAAAAGAAAAATATTTGGGGGGTTGTGAAATTTTCAGGGATATATCCACATAATCTAGTGTTAGAAGACAAACTCGTGGGCAAAAAAGATAAATGAAGGAATTGAAGCAAAAGGACTGGTAAGAAATTAAAAAGCTAAAATAAGCTCTTCTACCTGGAGAACAAAAAAATAAAAAAGGCATACCTTCCGGCTCCTTTGGCAGCAAGTCCTTTAGAAGCCCCATGACGTGAAAGGATAATTCAAGAAACCAAGACATCTGTTGGAAGCCATAAAAATTATGATCAGTTTTAAATAAAGAAAGTGATGTCACATTCACAGAGCCCTTTTAAAAACATCTCACAATTCACAGGGATATTTGGATTGTTAACCCACAGCGACAGCTGAAGTAAAAGGGCCTCACTTTCTCAGAAGTAAAATGAAGTTGCTGAATTCAATCAGAGATTCTCAGTCCTGACTGCTCATTCAAATCATCCGAGGTGTTTTTTGTTTTTTTTTTTCCCCAAATGCCTGTGCCTGGGTCCCATCCCAGGTCAGTTAAATCAGAATTTCTGAAAATAGGAAAGGCATATGTATTTTTTTTTAAGCTCCACAGATATTCAGATATGTAGCCATGGTGGAGAACCTATGGATTAGGTATTTTTGAGGTATGGATCAATTCAGAGACTCTATAATCATATATGTCTATATAAAGAATTATTCCCAACTTGGAAATTCAGAAATTGCTACCTAAAAGAGGTTAAAATACTTAGCCAATTTTGGATGTGTATTTCTGTAACAGAACCTTATAGTCCACACTGGTCCAACTAACAGAGGCTTCTCAAGAGAACCTAGAGAACTAATGCCATTCTAACTTAAGAAGCTGGTAATTACTCATGAATGAATGAAGACTATAACACCAACTGACAATATAATCAATCCCTCATATTAAAAAAAAGGTGTCCCTGTCACTGTCAGGGAACTTGTAAAAGGCAAATGTTTCTTATTTTTTGACAGTTTAAGCCCTTGAGATGATGTTAATTTGCTTTTTAAAGAATTTCATTTTTAATTTTAATTCCAGTATAGTTTTTAATTTTAATTCTAGTATAGTTAACATACAGTGTTCTAAGGGCGCCTGGGTGGCTCAGTGGGTTAAAGCCTCTGCTTTCAGCTCAGGTTATGATCCCAGGGTTCTGAGATCGAGCCCCACATCGGTCTCTCTGCTCCGCGGAGCCTGCTTCCTCCTCTCTCCTCCTGCCTGCCTCTCTTGCCTACTTGTGATCTCTGTCTGTCAAATAAATAAATAAATAAAATCTTAAAAAAAAAAAAACATACAGTGTTCTATTAATTTCAGCTGTACAATACACTGATTCAACAATTCCATATGTTACTCAGTGCTTATCAAAAGTGTCCTTTTGATCCCCTTCACCTATTTCACCCATCCCCCCACCCACCTCCGTCCTAATAACCATCAGTTTGTTCTCCAGAGTTGAGTCCATTTCTTGTTTTCTCTCTTTCTCTTCTTTTTTCTTTTGTTCATTTGTTTTGTTTCCTAAATTCCACATGAGTGCAGTCATATGATATTTGTCTTTCTCTGACTGACTTATTTAACTTAGTGTTATACTCTCTAGCTCCATTCATACTGTTGCAAATAACAAGATTTCATTCTTTTTTATGACTGAGTAATATTCCATTGTGTGTGTGTGTATTATATAATGGATAAAGATACATACGTATATATATGTGTAACAGATATATGTAATTATATATATATATAAAATGATGTAATGCATAACAGATGAAGAAGATGTGGTATATACATTCATCTGTTGATGGACAATATTGCTTTTAAAGAACATTTCAGTAAGTCTGGTCCTTAATCCATTTCTCAAATAAGTCATTCCAGAAATTAGCAAAGTCAAAGAGAGATTTAAACACATCAAGAAAAATAAATGGATCTAAATAGAAAAAGGTAGTTTCCTAGGTAAACTCAATAATCACTAATAATTAGGGTGACAGTAGTTCCAATCTGCCCAGGGTGATCTCGATGTATACCTGTACTGGAATTGACAGTACTTCCTTTCATGTTCAAACATTTCCTCGTATAGACAATACATTGTATGGTAACTACCGCTGATGTTCACAATAATAAACGAGCCATATTTCTTCATTAGAGCAGATGCAAAGACCCTATGCCTAAAAATATATTAATGATTAAATGGTAGCCTCAAAAGAGGGGACAGAATCTATAGCAGGAGTGTGGAATTGAGACAGTCTCAGGCTGTGGTGTGGAAGGTAGAGCTAAATATGCAGTTGGATCACAATTAGTATTTTCACAAGAGGATGTCATAAGACATTTAAAGATAACATTCTGGAAAGGTAAATTGGAGTCTGTTGAGGAAGGGATTGGAAGAGTTTGTTTGAGAATCAGACAGAACTTGCTAAAATGCTAAGAGAAAAGCAGGTGCAAGGACCAGGGTCCCAGGGAGGAAACCTGATCATGAAGAGTAAGGGGAGGAGGGAGTCCCAAAAAGGAAGGGTTTGGTATAGGACAATTTTGCCCAGGACCTTCCTACTGTTTCCTCTAGCTTTATTGACCTAGTCTTACCACCAGGACATCTTAAAGCACTAAGTTCTTTTGGCACTCAAATGAAGGTAAAATTCATACCAAAAAAATGTAAAGTAATGCCTATTCTTGCAAAGATTTTATTAATTCAGATCTTTAATTCAAACTGTTAAGTTGATTTTATTTTGTTTTTTATTTATTTATTTATTTATTTTTAAATTTTTATTTTTTATAAAAAAATTTTTATCCCCAGGGGTACATGTCTGTGATTCGCCAGGTTTATACACTACACAGCACTAACCATAGCACATACCCTCACCAATGTCCATTACCCCACCCACCTTTCCCGACCCCCTCCCCCCAGCAACCCTCAATTTGTTTTGTGAGATTAAGAGTCACTTATGGTTTGTCTCCCTCCCAATCCCATCTTGTTTCTTTTCTTCTTTTTCTGCCCCCCTAGTCCCCCATGTTGCATCTCCACTTCCTTATATCAGGGATATCATATGATAGTTGTCTTTCTCTGATTGACTTATTTCACTAAGCATGATACCCTCTAGTTCCATCCACGTCGTT
>PISX010018830.1:0-39588 GCA_004024625.1 Mellivora capensis | reverse complement strand
TTTCGCCACATTTGCTTTGTCTCTAAATATACACGGATGTGATTACAACGTTGAATCATTTGGCAGTAAGTGATAGGTTAGCACTGACCAAAAGAATTTTCTGGGATGACAGAGATGTCCTCTGTCTGCACTGCCCAATACAGCAGACACTAACCTCATGTGGCTATTTAATTTTAAGTTAGCTAAATTTTAATAATCATATTCCAAGTGCTTGCTGACATGCGGTCCGTGGCTACTGTGCAGGTCACTGCAGATATAGAACATTGTAGTAGAATATGCTCGCCACTGACCACGTGCTAGTGAGCACTTGCAATGTGGTGGCTTTCATGTAATTAACTTAAACACTGTACCCCTGTGCCCCTAAATACGCAAGTGCGCATTTTCTAAGAACAAGGACACTCTCTTATGTAACCACAGTCCGATTACAGAGTTCAGGAAACGTAACACTGACACGACACCATTATCTAATACAGAGTCATATTCAAAGCTGTCCCAATAATGCCCACTGTAGTAACTTCCCCTTGCCACCCGAACCCAGGATCCAACTGGGTCACACACTGCAGTTAGCTCTCATTGTTCCTTTTATCTCTTTGCGTCTAGGTACTCACCCTTTGTCTTTCATGACATGACATTTTTGAAGAACACAGGCCAGTTTTTAAAACGTCTCTTAGTAAGTTCTAGAAACTTACTGTACAACACTGTGCTTAAAGTTATTAATACCATACAGTACACTAAAAAATTTGTTTAGAAGGTGGTTTGATCTCAAGGTATCTGTTCTTATCACAAAAAAGTCTTTTTAAGAAAAAAGTTTATTTACTTAAGTAATCTCTACTGTGGGGCCTGAACTCACAACCCTGAGACCAAGAGTCACATATTCCACTGACTGAGCCAGTAAGGCACTCCCAAAGAAGTCTTTTCATTTAGATTTTCCTGATGGTTCCTCACAATTAGATTTAAGATATGCATTTGGGGGCCAGTATAGCTTAGAAATGATGTGTCCTTTTCAGTATATCCCATCAGGACAAAGCCCTGACCCCAAACTCTATGGTAAATGGTAGATGTATCAGAAGAGTAGACAATACTGGATATGGAAATACCAGGAGTCAACCTGAAAAGAATGTTTCTCCGCTACTTAAAAACCTTCAACAAGTCCCTTATCACCACTAGGCAAAAACCCAAACTCCCTAATATGATGCTCAAGGCTTCTGGGCCCTACCCTGCTGCCTTGCCTCCAGCCTCTCCAGTGACAGAATGACTCCTAGCTCCCCAGAACGTGCAAGACTCTTCCATATCCTGTGTCTTTTCCTCCCATACCCTCTCGTGGAAGTCCTCCTCCTCATTCAAAGATCACCTCCTCCAGGAAGGTGTCCAGGATTTCATCAGACTGAGATGCCCTTCAGGGCTGTACTCTGAAAGCCTTTTGTCGAGACTGTCTTTATCGGCAGCCTTTAATTTACCATGCTGCAATGATCTGATGACCAGCCTGCCTTCTCCTGTGTCTCCAATCATGCAACAAAAAATTTTGAGTGTCTGCTATGTGCCAGGCACTCTGGTGGGTACTTGGAATACTGTGATTTAAAAAAAAAAAAAAAAAAAGGCATGCATGATCCCAGCCTCATAGAGCCTGTGGTCTAGCACAGCAGCAATTAAGCAGTGGTGTCACCATACACTTTCCCGTGCCTCCTGGACCCTAGCACCTAGAGGAGCTCAATTAATGTTTGCCCAGTTAATGAATGGGACCAGAGGAGAGACAGCACTGCAGGTGTGGGTGTCCTGGGATGCAGTGGGTGAGATGGATTACCTGAAGCCCGATGGACAACCTGTTGACCCCTGCTGCCCCAAAAGCAGCCAGCCTGGAGCCTGGGGCGGAAGTGGGGTTGGCCTCCAGTGTGACTTCGGAGTCTGCAGGCAGGTGAGCTGCCTGGTCCACCGCCTCCAGGACAGCGGCCACGGTGCTGGGACTGGCCAGACTGGGGGTTCCCCCACCAAAGAACACAGATTCCACCCTGGGGAAAGAGGAAGTAGAAGATGAGACCTGGGGGAGTCCTCCGGGACGCCAGCACCGGTCCTAGCTACTCCCTTCAAACAACTTTCAAGACCCTGCTACAGCCGCAGTACCGACCTCCGCACCCCGCTGAGTCGCAGCAACGTCCGGGCCTCGGTCACTAGACAGCTCCGCAGGGCTGCCTCCTCCACGCCTCGGGGGATGTATTTGTTGAAATTGCAGTAACTGCAGCGCTTCTCACAGTACGGCCACTGGGGGGCAGGAGTGAATGAGCGGGGCGAGGGGTGACCCCAGGGGCCCTGGCTCCTTGTAGGGTTCCGTCGCACACATCCCCATCCCAAAGTCATCAACAGCGGCTGCACCATCTCAGCCACCTAACTCCCCAAGGCAGGCGGGACAGGGAATATTATGCCCACTTCATTAAGAGAAAACTGAGGCTCAGAGGGGAAATCACTCGGTCAAGGTCACGGAACTGGTGAGCACCAAAGACTTCAGGTCTCTGATCCAGGGCATTTTCTTGCCAGGGCACCGCGTCCCGTCCCAGACCTCGTCTGGGGGCCGGGACAGATGGAGGTGGCTTCCCAGCACCGCCAGCTGCCACGTGGGCTCCGGCCCGCCGCCCCCGCCCCACTCACGTGCACGTAAAGCGCCGCGCGCGAGACCGGGGGCCCACGACTCGGGGATCCTCTAGCGCACTCCACGTAGCGGCGCCTCTGGGCCATTTTGGCCGCGGCGGTGTATCCGCGGGCCCGGGCCCCGGGAAGCGCCATGGCGCCCGCTGTGGCGGGGAAAGGTCGGTGTGCCGGGACATCCGTCCGACACGCGCCCGGGGCGCACGGGAGTGCGCCGAGCCCGGCCCGTGAGGCCGCCCAGGCGGAAGGAAGAGCGGCTGGGTGACCGGGGGCTGCGTCCGGAGACGTCCCGGTAGGGCCCGGGGCCTCGCTGCTGCGGCGCCACCTGCCGGGCACGGACGCGCTCTCCAGAGCCGCGTGTGGGTCCTTTTCCAGGGCGGGGACGGGGCTGAGCCGCCGTCCTTTTTTCACCCTGTCCGAGGGCGAGTTCCTCGACCCACCCAGGAATTCTGAGTCCGTTCAATCAGTTCCTTCACGTTTCATGTGCCTGGCTCAGGGCTGGGCACTGGTAACATCTAGATGCACAAAACCGGGTCGCAGTACAGGTGCTTAAGACAGGAGGGAGCCAAACCAGTAAGAGACAAAGGGCGACAGATGCTAATTCGGTATCTACTGGATACCAGGGCAGTGTGCTCTGTGTTATGCTGCGGATCTGATGCGAGGGCCGTGGAGTCAGTGGGGGAAGGAGAGGGGTTGGATGTTGAAGGTGCAGAAATTCCCAGGGACAGCTGGCTTGGCCAGGAGAGTAAGCTTTTATCTCCGGGATCAGCCCAACCTGGGCACAGGCTGGGAGAGTCGAAGGTGGTGTATGTAGGAAAGAGGCGGTGCAGGTGAAAAGGCTGGAGAAGCAAGCACCTGAAGAACTTTGATAAAGTGGAAAGATCATGGGCTTTGCAGCCAGACAGCTGGGTTCTAATTCCAGCTGTGCGGCCTTGGGTAAGAATCTGAACCTCTCTGAGTTTCTAGTTTCACTATTTGTGATATGGGGCTAGTGCCTACTTGATAGGGTTGTTGGGAAAATTTCAAGAGAAAATGCATATGAAAACACCTAGCACAGTGCCAGGCACTGGGAGGATCCTGAACTTCCACTGATTTTCTGAAAAGTAAATAGGAGGGGCACCTGGGTGGCTCAGTCATTAAGCGCCTGCCTTCAGCTCAGGTCATGATCCCAGGATCCAGCCCTGCATCTGGCTCCCTGCCCAGCGGGAAGCCTGCTGCTCCCCCTCCCACTCCCCCTGCTTGTGTTCCCTCCCTTGCTCTCTGTCAAATAAATAAATAAGGCGCGCCTGGGTGGCTCAGTGGGTTAAGGCCTCTGCCTTCGGCTCAGGTCGTGGTCCCGGGATCCTGGGATCGAGTCCCGCGTCAGGCTCTCTGCTCAGCGGGGAGCCTGCTTCTCTCTCTCTCTGCCTGCTTGTGATCTCTGTCTGTCAAATGAATAAAAAATCTTAAAAAACAAATAAATAAATAAAATCTTAAAAAAAAAAAGGAAAGAGGAGGCTGCTGCTGGAGGGGGCAGACACACTGGGAGGTGAGTACAGAAAGCAGCAGGAAAGTTTTGGCCTCTGTGAGCTGGAAACTGATGCTCCTTTTGGAACCCAGCTGTTTTGTTTCTTGGGTCAAGCTCCAGCATGCTCACCTCGCATCAAGGAAGCCCCAGGCTTATCTATTTAAAAAAGATGGGTAGTTTTGGGGGTGAGTAGGGGAATAACAGGATGTGGGATGATAACTAAAGGTTATGGAGTTTCTTTTTAAGGTGATGAAGATGTTTTTTTGTTTGTTTGTTTTTTGGTGGTTTTTTTTGATGAAGATGTTTAAAGGGGACTTTGGGAAACAAATGTAACATTGTGTGTCAACTGTACTTCAATGAAAAACAATTGATTTAGGGGATGATTCCACATATCTATGAATACACTAAAAACCTACATTGAGTAAGATACTTTAAATGAGTGCATCGGATGGTATGCAATATTATCTTAATAAAGCATTTATTGGGGCACCTGGGTGGCTCAGTGGGTCAAAGCCTCTGCCTTTAGCTCGGGTCATGATCCCAGGGTCCTGGGATGGAGCCCGGCATTGGGCTCTCTGCTCAGCGGGGGGCCTGCTTCCCCTCCCCATCCTACCCCCCACCTGCCTCTCTGCTTACTTGTGATCTCCGTCAAATAAATAAATAAAATCTTTAAAAAAAAAAAAAGAAAAAAAATAGAGCATTTTTTTTTTTAAGATTTTATTTATTTATTTGAAAGGAGAAGGAGTGAGAGAGAGAGCGCACAAGTTGAAGGAACCAGAGAAGCAGACTAGCCGCTGAGCAGGAAGCCCAACACGGGGCTTGATCCCAGAACTCCAGATCATGACCTAAGCCAAAGGCAGATGCTTAACTGACTGAGCTACCCAGGCACCCCAGCTTTTATTGTTTTAAAAGGAATACTTCTTGGGATGCCTGGGTGGCTCAGTTGGTTAAGCCGCTGCCTTTGGCTCAGGTCATGATCCCAGGGTCCTGGGATCAAGTCCCACATCCGGCTCCTTGCTCAGCAGGGAGTCTGCTTCCCCCTCTGTGTCTGCCTGTCACTCTGCTTACTTGTGCTCTCTATCTCTCTCTGACAAATAAATAAACAAATAAATATCTTTAAAAAAAAGGAATACTTCTTGCTGGACCAATTGGACAATGTGAAAAAGCAATGAGTATACCTTAAAAAAAAAAAATCAGGTCAGTATCTCAAAGGGATCAAATGAGTATTAAATTAAGTCGATAATGCACGCCAGAGTACTTAGCACCATCGTGACAAGGAATGGGAGGTCTGAAAGTGCCTCCTCCCTTCTCCAGCCCATAGCAGCTGCCAGGATAGCACGCCAGCAAGAGACCAACAACCAAAGAAAACACAGAAACTCTTTATGTCAAATCACAAAGATGGGCAGGAATGTGGGGGAAGAGCAGGGAGGGCCTGGGAGGACTCCCCCAATCCCTTATTCACAGGTTTAGATGTTGTTCCATCTGCTCTCGAAGTTTGAATTTCTGGATCTAGAGGAAAAAGCACAGAGTGAGAGCCAGGCTGGGGCCTCTGCCAGCAACAGTGACCAGCTGGCTTGGTTTGCCTGAGACTGAGGAGCTTTTAGGGTAAAGCCAGGAAAGTCTGGGACAAACAAGGATGAGCTACTTGGTCACTCTACTGCCAACCTCTGGGCAGACTCTTTTGCCCACCGCTGAGGGAGGCATTAGTGGGACCATCTAGGCCTTCTGGGAACCTAGGACCCCAGGACCCCTGCCCCTCTCTGGGCCCTTTACACACCTTTCCTGAGACGGTGAGCGGGAAGTTTGTGACAAACACGACATAGCGGGGAATCTTGAAGTGGGAGATCTGCAGACCAGAGGGAGATAAAGCGTGAGGCTGGGTGAGGTCATAGGTTTAGGGAGATGGGGTGCAGGGGAAGACTGGGACAGTGGGACCGAGGGCTGGCTGGCTGGCAGGGAGAGAGGGTTGAAGAACGAAGCAACATCAGCTTGGGGCGGATTGAGGCTCCCACCTTCCCTTTGCAGAAAGCCTTGATCTCCTCCTCTGTGGTCTTCTCTCCCTTCTTCAGGCGAATGCAGGCACAGATTTCCTCCCCCATCCGGTAGTCCTTCACTCCCACCACCTTCCCCCACCAGAGACAGAGATTAGAAATTGCCACGCCCATCCCTAGTTCCTGCTCCTGGGGAGTCACCTGGGCTCACCTGGGCTGGGTGTCTCACCTGTACTTCCTGCACCTGCGGGTGTGTGTGAAAGAAGTCCTCGAGCTCTGCGGGGTAGATGTTCTCACCACCCCGGATGATCATATCCCTGGAGCGGCCCACGATCTTGCAGAAGCCCTGCTTGTCCATCATGGCGATGTCTCTGCGAGGAAGCCCAGGAATGGCCTCTCACCTCTGCTTCCTCTGACTGGGTCGCTTCCCTACTCGTCAAACATTTATTGAGCAACTATTGTGTATCTCGCGCTGCTCTAGAGTCTGGGGGATATAGCATGAACATGACATTCCGTATATATGCTTTTCATGGTGGCCTTTTTTTTTTCTTTTTTAATTCATTCGGGTCTCACTTCAAACATGTCCACCTTACAGAGGCTTTCTCTGATCTCCTCTCCCTTGCCAGTCTCAGAGAAGTGCCCCTCTCCACCACTGCTGCTTTCTTTCCTCTGACCCTGTTTTACTGTCCTCGTGGTATTTAGACATGTGGAGAGTAAGAGCAGACCCTCATCATCTTGCCTCCTCTCAGACGGCCAGCATCCCGAGCAGCACTAGCCCTGGGAGGCGCATGAGAAGAACTTGCTCAGTGGACAGATCAGTGAGTCTTGGCTTAGATTTTGCGGACACGGTCCTCCCTGTTTTAGTTTCATGTTTCCAGCTCGACCTCGGACTGCATCCCCTCCCTGCCCGCCCAGCCCCAGCCTCTCTGCTGCCCCGAGCTGCCTCCTCACCCTGTCCGGTACCACTTGTCCTGTCCGATCACCTCCTCGGTCTTCTGGGGCTCGCCCCAGTAGCCCAGCATGACGCAGTACCCTCGGATGCACAGCTCTCCGGGTGTGTTCAGCTCTACCAGCGTCCCCGTCTTCATGTTCACAATCTGGGCCTGGGACCGAGCAGCCTCAGGCTGGGGCCTCCTGCTGCTTCACCTTGGGGAGTGGGAGGGGAGCCCTCGGGGATGGCTTTGCCTTTCCACCCCCCCACCCTGGCTCTGCCCATCCCAATCCAGGGAAGGGAGACAAAGACGGGAGTGGATCCACCGCCAGCCAGACACCTGAGCGGGGCTGGAAGAAGGGCCCAGGAGAGGAGGTGCTGGGCAAGCGGAGGGGGCCTGTGGAGGGCCAGGTCAATTACAAACTGTGCAGAAGAGAAGGGAGTCTCCTCTTATTTCCCTTTAAGCAGCAAATAAAGAAGCCAAAGAGGTGGTGTGGCCGGGCCATGTGAACGGGAGGAGACAGAGAAGCAGAGTCTGAGAGCCCTAGTAGAGAAAGGAGCCACAGCCAACGTGCAAGAAAAGCCTAGTCTGTGTGCCTCGGGGTCTGCATCTGAGAAATGGGGAGAACTCCGCCTGCCCCTGTCTGTCTTGCAGGTGGGCATCCCAGTGAGTGGCAGTGAGGTGGTCAGGCCCCTGGGAAGGGGCTGATGTCGCTGCGCACTCACTCCATGGAGCGCGGGCAGGAGAGGTCTGCACCAGGATGGTGGTGAGCCTCCGGAGAAGGGCTGTGTGGGCAGTGACCCCAGAGGGGCCAGGGGAAACCAGGCACAGGCTGGCCTCAAGCACCCATGTTGGGGCAGGCAAGGAGCCACAGCTGGGCATTTCAGAGGGAGAGGTGCTCTGGGTCAGCCTTCAAGGTGCAAGGGGCCCTCGGAGGGACAGGCTGCTTGGGAATTGAAGTGTTTATGCCAAGCAAACGGAGGAGCTCTGCGGAAGGCGGAAGGCGGGGCAGGGCGGCGGGAGGCATGTGGGAGAGAAAGAGCTGTGTAGGAAAAATCGTTGTGCTCTGGCTCCTCTTTGAGGCTGTCCTGGCTGCCCTGAGACAGACAGTGGGGCTTGGCAAAAACACACCTCAGACAGGAAGGGAGGCTGCGGAGTTCAGCCAATGCCCCAGCTCTTCCCTCTCAGGCCTCAGCCCACGGAAGGAGCCCCAGGCTAGGCCGGAGGAGGACCCTGCAGCTGGGGGGGGGGGTGTCTCTAAGTGAAGGCAATAAACGTCCCCAGGGGATGCCCCTGAGCTGAGTGATGGGAGGTGGGGTCTGAAGGGCTGGGGCTGGGGCTCACCTCTGTGTGAGGCATGACTCTGCCCACGCTTTCTGCCTTCTGCTCCACAGTGTCCTCGGGGAAGTTCAGGAAGGTCACAGGACTATTCTCGGTGGTTCCGTAAGCCACCTAGAGGATTGGAAAGGGTGTTCGGAGGGAGCCCCGAGACTGCAGAGGGGAGGGTGAGCTACCCTAGGGGAATGGGAAGGAACCTGGGAGAAAGCGGAAGGCAGCCGAGTGGTGGGAAACAGGGCATCTGGGCAGAGGTCAGGGATCCGGAGACAGAGGTACTAGAGTGCTGAGCACACGAGCTCACCGAGCAGGGGCCCCAGGTCTGAATTAAAATTGAGAGCAGGGAAACCATTCTTTTCTAGCCAGCGCGTTTCTCCGCTTCCTGGAGCAGCCATGTGCCTGAGCCCATGGCTCTCTGGGTTACTGATGCCCCAGCTTTCTCTCCCTCAGGCCCAGGCTGTCTTCGCACCCCCCCCCTTTTTTTTTAATTAGAATTCTTTTTTTTTTAATAATTTTTTTTTATTTTTTATAAACATATAAAGTATTTTTATCCCCAGGGGTACATGTCTGTGAATCGCCAGGTTTACACACTTCACAGCACTAACCATAGCACATACCCTCCCCAATGTCCATTACCCCGCCCCCCTTTCCCTCCCCCCCTCCCCCCAGCATCCCTCAGTTTGTTCGCACCCCTTTCTTGATCTCACATCACAACATCCCCTGCCCCTCCCTTCCAAACTGAAGGTCTCATAAACTTGATGAGAAAGCCAGCCTGTCTGGGCCCACCTGGGACCTGAAAAGATACAACCCACCCACCCGAAACAGGGGGACAATGCCTGGGCTTGGGGTGGGTGATTCCCTAGCTTTGGAGAGTTTCCTGTAAGTTTACTTCCATCAAAACTAAAATGTAGCCAAATCAAGTGTTTAAAAGCCAGTGGCACCCTCCCCACCCAACACTTCTAGTGGTTGGAACATCCTGATCAACAGAAAACCAGAAGCCAGCCTTGGAGGAGCCTAAATACCACCAGGGAATGTTCTGAGCCAACTATGACCCCTCCGCCCCCCAGGCAGTGGGTAAAAGGAGCTTGGGAGAGGGGCTAGCTACCCTGTATTCTAGGCTCCTGATCAGCAAAGACAACAGACCTTTGACCATCCTCCACCTCCCAGCCTCCCCCAGTTTCCTCTGTGTTAGCTGGCACACTGGGGGGGGGGGGGAGCAGAGGGCTGGTCCTGCTCCTCCCCCCTCAAACACAGACACAAGCCGTACCCTGCAGCCCAGAGCTCAGACCCTGTCTGCCTCCCCTCCACTTTCCACAGGAATCCGGACACGGTGGCTGGCAAGTGGACACACAGAGACCTGGTCAGCTGGGGCAGGGCTGCCCACAGGACCAGAGCCATCCAGGGCTGGTCCCTGGTAGCCAGGATCTGACCCCCCCCAGCCCGTAGTCCTGGGGCCACTGCCCAGGTGTGGCCTCTGCCAAGTACACCTTGGCGCCACTCTGGCCGCCACCCTGAGAGACCCCTCAGGGGCAGGTCCTGACCACTGGGGGTGGGGATGAGGAGAGGGAGGTATTTTAGGGAGACGAAGGGCGGGGAGACTGGTGGGGAGGGGGAGATGGTGCGACTGTACTCCTTCAGTTGTCCCCACTCCGTGCCTGCGGTCTTCAGATGTGTCTGCGAGTTCTGAGGGACGCTCCCCACTCCCCGCCCCTGTTTCCACATTTCAGGTTAGCCTTCAACCGCGGAAAACCGGGATAGGAGTGCAGGGGACAGAAACTCAAGCCCAGGACTGAGGGAGAGGGGCCAGAGAGCAGCCCCTGCGGCGGGGAAGGAGCCCCCATCTCCTTGGAATTGGCCCCCTGTCCAGCCGGAAGGGGGAGCCCGCCGCCAGCGCGTGTCTCACGCGCACAAAAGTGCCATTAAAGCGCCGCCGGCCTACCGACCGCGGCGAGACTCGCGTCCGGCTGTCCGGCCCCGCTTCCTCCCTCCCCGGGGCCAGGGCGCCACGCCGAGTGTGCATGGCGGGGGGCGCGGGGGGGGGGTGCCATGGGGGCGTCAACTGGAGCAAACAAGTCAGTTTGGGAACGCCTCCTCTCTCCAGTGTAAACTCGGGGCTCTGGACGCCCCCGCCCCCGCCCCCTCAGCCGCCAAAGGATGGGGAAAGGAGGTGGGGGGGTTGGGAGGGAGGCAGGATCTGAGCGCAGGGAGAAAGGGTGCTGGCACTCGGGGACGAGGCTGGGGGGGTCACGGACCCGCCCCCGCACGGTCGCTAGCCGACCGGGGGCCCCTCCCCGTAGAGGGCGGGGGCGCATCTCCGGACGGGAGGGAGTTAAGGCCGGTGGCCTGGATGCTCCACGTAGGAGCTGGCTCCAGCTGCAGGCTGCGGTCAGGGCCACCGTATAAAGAGGGCCAGAGCCCAGAGTGCCGAGGACTTGCCGCTGCCCGCTCCCCGCCGCAGCTGCCCCCCAGGCTCCGGCCCCAGGTGTCCCTGGCCATGGCCCGACCGATGCTCTTGCTCAGCCTCGGCCTCCTGGCCGGCCTGCTGCCGGCCCTGGCTGCCTGCCCCCAGAACTGCCACTGCCACAGCGACTTGCAGCACGTCATCTGCGACAAGGTGGGGCTGCAGAAGATCCCCAAGGTGTCGGAGAAGACCAAGCTGCTCAACCTGCAGCGCAACAACTTCCCGGTGCTGGCGGCCAACTCGTTCCGGGCCATGCCGAACCTTGTGTCGCTGCACCTGCAGCACTGCCAGATCCGTGAGGTGGCGGCCGGCGCCTTCCGGGGCCTCAAGCAGCTCATCTACCTGTACCTGTCCCACAACGACATCCGCGTGCTGCGTGCAGGCGCCTTCGACGACCTGACCGAGCTCACCTACCTCTACCTGGACCACAACAAGGTGACCGAGCTGCCCCGGGGGCTGCTCTCCCCGCTGGTCAACCTTTTCATCCTGCAGCTCAGTAACAACAAGATTCGGGAGCTGCGCGCCGGCGCCTTCCAGGGCGCCAAGGACCTGCGCTGGCTCTACCTGTCCGGAAACGCCCTCAGCTCGCTGCAGCCCGGCGCCCTGGATGACGTGGAGAACCTCGCCAAGTTCCACCTGGACAGCAACCAGCTGTCCAGCTACCCCTCGGCGGCTCTCAGCAAGCTACGGGTGGTGGAGGAGCTGAAGCTGTCCCACAACCCCTTGAAAAGCATTCCTGACAGTGCCTTCCAGTCTTTCGGCAGGTACCTGGAGACCCTGTGGCTGGACGACACCAACCTGGAGAAGGTGAGCCGCTGGCCACCGAGCTCCGCCCCGGCTCCTCTTCCGCCAAGGGGCCCCGCGGATTTGGGGCCATGGCTGGGCACCATCCCTTCTCCCCTAACATTGCTTCTGTCTCTCTGGCTGTTTCCAAGGCGAGCTACTCAGCCGCCTCTGTCCCTCATCGGGCCTCATCCCCACCCTAAATCCTGCCCCGCTCTCCCTGTCCCCAGTCTCAGCCCCTGCCCTCCGAGATTCCTACTTATAGACAGACCTGGCCCCAGTGGTGGCCCCTGGGAGGCATGTCCAGGGCTCCTGAACCCCCCTGCTGTGGGTAGGAGCCCCCTCTTCCTGTTGGGCCTTCCGTCCCTCCTCTGCTGTGTTTTTCTTGTCTCCAGTAATCCTACCGCCCCATAAAGGAAGGTTTGTTTATTGAGAAGGAGCTGGGCAGATCAGGCCCACAAAGAGACCCTGTTCTTGGTGGGGGGGTGTCTGTGCGTGCTGAGGTGGGGTGGGGGGCCAGGGCGTGAGGGGAAAGCAAACAGCCCCAGGAAGAAGACCTCTTCCATGTCCCTCAGAGGCTTTGGCGAATGTCCTCCCTCTCCTCCTGCTCACACACATCCACACCCCACTGCATTCCCAGGTTCATTTCTACTGAGGGGGGCCCGGGAAACAGGGGCTTCCCCAGGTTGCAGGAATGGCACTCAGGGGCTCTGTGAAGGGGCAAAGGCGAGAGCCACAGAGCACTGTCAGCCTTTGGCACAAGACTCCAGGTGTCTCCCTGTGGAGAAGACTGGCTGTGCCTCAGTGTCCCTCAGACCACTGACAACTCTTTGGCCACCCCGATCACCAGACCCGTCTCCTGGCTACAGCCTTGCCCAGTCCTTTCTGTCTGTGATACCCGGTGGGGCTGCCTGCGGTTGGGGCGGAATCCCTCCTCGGGGCTGGAAAATCACTCTGGTACAGGCGCTTCGGCCAGGAGGCTTGGGCGGGGACCAGGGTAAGGTGTAGAAGACCGTCACCAGAGCAGTTTTGTTCCAGGGAACTGCACACCCTTCCCTGAGCCACAGGCACAGGGACGAGGGCGGAACCATACCTGGCTGGCTGCCGACCTTTGTCTGGGTGGATGGAGCCCACCCGTTTTCAGCCCCAGTCCCTCCAGAGATAAAGTCAGAGTTTCCCGTGGCCTACCAGTGCCAGGGTGGGCTTTTAGTGGGGGAGCAGAGCAGGACAGCAGGGACTGATCTGAGGCAGGGGTGGCCAGGCAGGACTGTGATGCCTGGGCCAAGATGTGGGCCCAATAGAATGTTTCCTCTGGAGCCATCCAGCCGGGCCAAAGGCCCCACCAAGGAGATTCCACAAATAGCCTCTGGCAAGCAGTGGGGAGGGAGCAGTGAGGACAGAGTTGGGGGAAGTCCCAGGACCCTGGGGCTGCGGGGAGCCCGGGCTCATTGCCCATCCCACCAAACACTGATCAGCTTCACCAGTTGCCAACTTGGGCCGCTGGAGCCAAACTCTGGCTGCCTCCCCGGTCCCAGTGTTTGTTCAGGGAGCGTGGTGCCAGGGGAAGAGGAACTGGGTGTGGTCCTGCAGCTACTGTTTACTTGCTAGTGTGACCCTGGGCAAGAGACTGGACGCCCTCCCCCCCGCCCGGTACCCCATCTGCATTTTGGAAATACCGGCACCTATGTCAATAGGGGGTTGTACAGATTAGATCATTGGAGAGAACCTAGACACGCTGAAACTCCTCGCCGAGCCTCCGGTTCTGTCCAGGGAAGGACCCTGTCCTCTGGGACCATAGTGCTGGGAGAGGCTGGACCTTGGCTGGGGCTGGGGTGCTCACTCCTGTCCGCCTCACTCCCCAGTTCTCCGACGGTGCCTTCCTGGGTGTGACCACCCTGAAACACATCCACCTGGAGAACAACCGCTTGAACCAGCTGCCTTCCAACTTCCCCTTCGACAGCCTAGAGACCCTCACCCTTACCAACAACCCCTGGAAGTGTACCTGCCAGCTCCGGGGTCTTCGGAGGTGAGAACAACCCCCCTCCTCACGGCACCTGCCCCAGAACCCACTCTCAGACTGAGCGAAGATACCCTGGCCCCGCATGGAAACATCTGCGCCATATGTCCTAGATCTGCTACCTAGTAGGTGTGGGAGCCTAGGAGTTTGTCACATTGAAGATGACGGTTCCAGGCCACCCTATAGATAAGTCCGTCCTGGCCCCCTGGCCTGCCGTCCCCTCCCCCCGCACTCCCATATCTCTCCCCCAAGTCCAGCAACTCTCTGTCTCTCTAGGTGGCTGGAAGCCAAGACTTCCCGCCCTGATGCCACTTGTGCCTCACCCGCCAAGTTCAAAGGCCAGCATATCCGTGACACGGATGCTTTCCGCGGCTGCAAGTTCCCCACTAAGAGGTCCAAGAAAGCTGGCCGCCATTAAACAGGTGGGGGACAGGTGGGCAGGTTCCCCGTTTCCTTCTTGGAGATTCCAGCAAGGGAGGAGGGTGTCCCCACAGAGGGGCATGCAGACCCCCCATTTGTGTAGAGAGAGGAGGGGAGGGCTGGGCTCCCCTCTAAGGGGGAAAATGACACTGCCCAGGACTCCCACCATCCTCTGCAAGCCTCGTCTGGGTTGTTGGGCTCCTGACACCAAACTCTGCCTCACTACAGGTCCTGACCCAGCTGGTCCTGGTGACCAGCCTCTGCCTTCAGCTGGAGAAACTACTGACCTTCCCACCTCTGACCCCCACCTTCTCCCCACAGCCTCTGCTGGCACACAGAGCTGTCCACATCTAGACACGTCCTGGCAGGGGGACTCGGGCGCTCCAGCATGAACCCAGGTCCACCTGACAGTGAGAGCTCCAGCACGCCTGGCCCCACGTCACGGCTCCTCTCAGAGAAGCTGTTGCCAAGACCCCAAGTCCTTCAGAACCAGAACAGGGTGGCCATCAGGATGGCCGGCCTTCCAGAATCCTCCTTTCCTCTGCTCCCCTTTCCATTTGGAAACAAACATCAGATCCTTGCCCCACCCCTTGTTCCCAAAACAGTCTGTGAGCCCATACCCCAACTCCGCCAGCCCCCCAGGCCCCCCACTTGCCAGGACACTCTAGCAGGACACGGGTGCTTTGCCGCATACCCTCCTATGCTGCACTTCTTTCCCAGATTTTCATAAATATAAATTTATGTATGTGTAATATTTACTCCCGTCACCTATTTTTTTTAAAGATTTTATTTAATTATTTTTGTGAGAGAGAGCGAACGAGCGTGCATGAGTTGGGGGGAGATGCAGAGAGAGAAGCAGGCTCCCCGCTGAGCAAGGACCCCAATGCAGGACTCGATCCCAGGACTCTGGGATCATGACCTGAGCGGAAGCAGACTCACTCTTAACCGATGGAGCCACCCAGGTGGCCCCCTGTCACCTATTTCTATGATTCACCAGCTACTGGAGGTCAGACTTTCTCACATCTGCTTTCTGGAATGAGGACCAGCTGAGAGGCTCTTCCTTGGAGATCTGGTCTGAACCCATCCCCACACCCACCAGTCTGTTCTCACCCCAGCCCAGCCTGCGCCCTGCCCATAGCCGCAGCCCAGCCTCCTTCCACTCACCACCAGTTCCTTCATGTTCAGCTTGTCAATCATGGTTCGGATCAGCTCTGGGGGTACAGAGGCTCCACCAACCACACCTGAGTCAGAGAGAGGACTGACACAGCTTCCCATTTCTCCAGGCCCAGTCGACCCTTTTCCCCTATAGCTCCTTCTAGAGAAGAACATTCCCCACTCACCCTTGACCCTGGACTTACTCCTACAGCTGGCAGCTGGCCTTGGGCTGGTGTCCAGGGATGCTAAGGATTTGCCTCCCACCCACCCACTTTTCTACAGTGATCTTGTTGCCCCTAAATAAAAGACCGGGCATATATCTAGCTCACCAGACCAATCCTGGCCTGGCCACCCTTGGCCCTATCCCACCTCCACGCATGGACGAGATGTCATAACTGGAGAAGTCTGGCTGGTTCAGAATATCCACGAACATTGTGGGGGTGCCATACAGGAAGGAGCCTCTGTGTAAGGTGGGGGGGGGGTCTCAAAATCAGGCTGGGAAAGGGAAGGGAACTCCCTCTTCTCCCTGATCCCACCCTGAACCTGCAGTAAGGGCCAGGGCTGCATAAGTGGGAGACAAGGAAAAGCTCTCAGAGGCAGGAACTAGTCCTCCCCTGGGAGTCCCCTGCTACCCCTGGTCTCCATTGCTCTGGGCTGAAGGGAGGAGACATCTCCAAAAGGGATCAGGGCCCAGGAGTCAGGAATAGGAGGGTCTCATCAGCCCCTGAGAAGGGGGGGTGCCCACTGATGCCCACCTCTCTTTGCTGATGGCCTCCAGTGCCTTCTTGCCATCAAAGGTCGGAGAGGATAGGATGAGGGTGGTGCCATACATCAGGCTCACCATTGTGCCCCCCACAGACCCCAGACAGTGGTACAAGGGGCTGGGCAAGACCATCCGTTTCTCCTGAGGTGTCTGGACATGGAGATGGGAAGCCGGTTCAGTCCTGGAGCCCAAAGGCCCAGGAACCAGTTCATCTAGCCAGCAGGGGGACCCCCACAAGCACCTCCCGCCCCACAAGCGCCCCCCCACCCCCTCGCAGGCCTGGGCTAGGCCCCTCACCTTCAGGTGCAACTTAAGCCGTTCTCCTAACAGGTTGGAGTTGTTGACAATGTTGTAGTGGGACAGGGTGGCCCCCTTGGGTCTGCCTGTTGTCCCCTGTTAAGACAAGCGGGTGATGCCTGGCCTCCTGCTCCCTATCTCCTTCCTCACTCTGGGCCCCGGGTGGGAGAACCCTGGAACGGGGCGTCAGGAGACGGGGACTATTGCCCCAGATCCATTCATTCATTGACCACGCATTCACAAAGGTTCAGCACGCGCCTGCTCAGTGCCGGGCGTTGGGACGCAGAGATGGGCAGAGTAAGCCACTCATAGAGCAGCTCAGATGACTCTGGCCCACCAGCAGATTCCCACCCCAGGCCTCAGTTTCCTCATTGGCTAAATGGGGAGGCGGATCTATCAGCTCTGGCCTGTGGTGGCCCAGTGCGTCTGGCCCTGTGCTGACAACGAGAAGACAAGGGGAGGGGAGCATGTGACAAGGACACCAGTGGCCGACGCTTTTCCAGGGCAGAGAGGACAGCTAGGCCTGGCCCCAGAAGAGTGTCTGCCCTCTGGACCGCCATCTCCTCCATCTCGGGCAAGTGTCACTGGGGTGGGCGAGGGGAGCACGCCAGCTGGGGTGCGGGGCCTGGAGGCCTCTGCCCTACCGAGGTGAACTGGATGTTGATGGGGTCATGGCAAGACAGGAACTGCTGGCTGTACTGGAGCCGGGCCAGATGCCGCTCTTCGCCTCCGGCCGCCACCACCTCCTTCAGGAGCAGGGTCCCCGGCAGAGGGTCGTCCACCGAGATGACCGTGGTCAGGTCTGGGAGCCTGCGAGTAGGGAGGGTGGCAAGAGTCAGAGCCTGGGTAGACACGAACCTCATCCCCAGGAGTGCGGGGGCCGGGAGGCCACACCATGTGCCCTTCCCAACCTGGGACACCCTCACCTCTGACTGTTCAAGGCCCCTGGCTCGGCCTTCTCCAACTCTGGACAGATCTGCTTCAAGATTTGATAGTATTGCTGGCTCTTGAATTGCTTGGGGAAAGCGAGGGCTTTGCAGCCTACCTGTGGGGATGGAGCCATGCCCCCCGCCAGCACGGTCAGTGGGGAGCTCCAGGCGGGGGCTTTGAGTAGTTCTAGCCATTACTCTCTCTCACACACACACCGCCTCACCCATCCACCACCACCCTGACACACACACATGCCCCCTTCAACATACACCCCAGCCTCATGTCCAACCAACCACCCTTTCCTCCCACTCTCTAAGGAAGGATAGACTCTGGGGGGTCCCCCACCTGTGCAGGCCCTCCCTGACCCCCCCCCCCCATCTGCGGGGCTGGCTAGGCCCCTCCCCAAGGAGAGGGTCCTACCTTCTTAAGGGCATACTCTAGTTCCATAGCCTGATAGGCTGGGTTCACAGACACCTGGTAGAGACAGCGAGGGGATGTCAGTCAGTATCTTGACTCAACCCGCCCTTCTCCCTGCCCCTCCATTCTTAGGAGGCACAGAAACATCGTGAAATCAGAGGCAGTGCCCTATACTTCCAGGGCCTCCTTGGTGGGCTTCAGAAGAAAGCCCTACCTTCTGATGATTTGGGGGCTGAGGAGCCAGAGAGTCCCCCTGAATTATGCACCTCTACACGCCCAGCTGTGTTGGTCAAGGCCCTGCTCACCAGAATGATGCCCGCCTGGGCGGTGGCCAGCTGCATGAGCACCCATTCATAGGAGTTGGGTCCCCACATGCCCAGCCTGTCGCCCTTGCAGAGACCAAGACTCAGGAGCCCAGAAGCGGCTTTGTCCACCTGGTGTAAACAGAGCACAAGAGGTGAGAGGCGGGTGAGCGGGAAGGGGCCTGTGACTCCCACCTCTGCCCTTGGCCCAGGGGTTGCCGTCAGAATCCACTGAGAATGAGGGATGGGCAGATTCCCAGGCCTCTGTGGGCCTGGAGCTACGCAGAGTTCACAAGTATCCCAGGAGGGAGCGGTACAGGGGACTTCAGGGGCAGGTGGCCTCTTCTGCCTCAGCCCTGCCTCGTTCTCCTGCTATGCCCCGCCCCCTGCCCCGGTCCTCAGACAGCCCCAGCCACACACCCCCCACCCCCACAGCCTGCCGCTGTCCCTGCAGTTCCACCCGTCCCAGCACCTGCCCACCTTCGGGGTTCAGACCAGGACCCACCTCCTCCTTGAGCTGAGCAAAGGTCAACCTGATGTTTTCCTGGGACACGACCAAGGCCTCTCTGTCAGGGACCCTCTGTGCTGTGGCTTCCAGGCACTGCCCCACAGTCTTGTGGAGAAGACTATTGTTTGTGAAGCCCTGGACGTAGCTGAGGCCTCCACTGGGCAGGGGGATGGTGGCATCTGCTTCTCTGGAGCTGTGGGGAGACAGGGTTGTGGGGAGATGGGCTCCATGACACCAGGCAGGGACATGGGAGGGGCTGTTAGAGAACCCCCCCCCCCCCCCCCAGGACCCCACGCCCAAAAGAAAGGCTTGGTTATTCTATAACTCTCAAACTGTACTCAAAACCAAGAACAACTAAACTATTAATTATTTTAAAAAACAAAAGCAGAAAAGGCCCCCAGAAGTAAAAGTGTCACATGGTAGGCTTAGGCCTCCCTGGGCACACCGGCCCCTCTGGGTGACAAGGGCCGGGCTCCTGGCTGAGGCCTTGGCTGGCGGAGAGAGAGGAGCATAACAGGACTCAGGCCCTGTTCCCATCAGAGAGGGTGCGGTGTGGGGCCTGCGGGACAGCGGTGACCATTCCAGCTGCTGTGCCAGAAAGACCATGTGTATCTTCTGTTAATTGACTGCCTGGGTCTTGTGGGGGAGAATTTCCCCCACAATGGAAGAACCAATGGAAGAACCACAAATGGAAGAACCAGGTATGCAGGGCAGAGGGGAGCAAAATGGGGTTTCCACCTAAATGGGAGAGGAGTCTGCTACCCTCTTCCAGGAGGCAGGCCACGAGGCAGGCTGGTGGGGAGGCTGCTCGGCCTGGCTGCCACTTTGGACCAGGAAGATGAGGAGGGGTTCCCACAGTGGGAACACCCCCAGTAGTTTGGTGGGGAGTAGGTGACCACCAGGCTGGGATCGGAGATGTGGTGGCAGGGGGTGTCTGGGGTCTCATCCCAGGTATGCTGCTGGCGGGATGGGCACCTGCCACAGACACCTTCAGTGTCCCATGTCACCTCCATGGAGCATCTTGTGGTTTCTGCCACTGGGACAGTTCCTTGGGATTCTGTCTTTTCAGGGGGCTTCAGTTCTCCCCTTCTGCAGCTGGACAGATCTGTACAGACACAGAGGTGTCTGTACCTTCTCAGAGGTCCTGGTGGGTACAGCCCTTGCCACCTTGGATGCGACTTCCATAACACGCTCTATGCCTGCTTCTCTTCCGGTCTCCTCCCCCTCACTTCTGCCTCCCAGCCCTACAAACCACCTACAGTCCTCATTCTCTGAGGAATCCAAGTAAAGACACAGGGATTCTCCTCTCTAGGCCTCAGCTTCTCCACCTATGACTAGTTTAAGGACTGGGTCCGCTGATTACTCTCAGGTGAAAGGGGATATTATCTTTTCTTCTTCTTTTTTTTTTTTAAGATTTATTTATTTGACAGACAGAGATCACAAGTAGACAGAGAGGCAGGCAGAGAGAGGTGGGGAAGGCTCCCCGCTGAGCAGAGAGCCCGATGCAGGGCTCGATTCCAGGACCCTGGGATCATGACCTGAGCTGAAGGCAGACATTTAACTGACTGAACCACCAAGACATCCCTCTTTCTTTTTTTTTTTTAAGTAGGCTCCATGCCTAGGGTGGAGCCCAGTGTGGCGCTTGAACTCATGACCCCGAGGTCAAGACCAGAGCTGAGATCAAGAGTTGGACGTTTAACTGACAGAGCCACCCAGCTGCCCCCACCGGGTTAAAAGGGTTATGGTGAGTCACCTAGGCCATGTGGTTCCTGCAGATGAGCTGGGGCAGAAAACAGCCCAGACAGCAGGACTCTGCGGTCCTGTAAAGCCCACACCCATCACCCACAGGCTGATAACCTAATGAGTTGTTGCGCAGATTCCCAATGGAATTCTCAATGGTCACCTCAAAGAGACTGTGCACCCTAAATCCCTACCTCACAGACATGTAGTCGAGGGCATGCATGTTTGCCCACTGGGAAAAAGAATGCTCTTTTTCTTGGGGTTTGCCAAAGCGATGGTTGTAAGAACGAGCACGTGGAGAGGACCTGGCTTAAGGACAAACTGAACACAGGGTTAAGCAGGGAGAGAGACAGAGACAGAGACAGGAAGACACAGCCACAGACTTCATCATGAGTCTTTGAATCCCCAGGCCCAGCCGCATGGGATGTCTACCTTCCTCTGGACTTTTCACTGCCAAAAGACAATACACTCCCTCTTTAAATTTAAGCCAGTTTTGGGGGGAAAGAAAAGCCAAATTCCATTTGTAACAACTAGGATGAAGCTGGAGGACGTGATGTTAAGTTATGCAGAGAGAGAAACATCGCACGATTTCACTTATACGTGCAGTCTAATAAATGAGCAAAAAAGATAAATTTGCTTTGATTTGCTTACAAGTGGCACATCCTAATATACCCGCATTTTTCACATTCAGTTATGACCGGGGCCCTCGAAGTCCTGGCAGGCGGCCTCACCTTACCTGCATTGGGATCAGGAGGTGGCCCAGGACAGATCTCAGCCACCTGAGTGGCTTTGTCATCAACAGAGCCTGACAACAGGCTTTCTCTTATTCTCACAGCGACCAGGTGTCCTCTTTAGTTCGGAACCTGGGTTTCTACTCATTCACTGTGGATTTCAGACCAGACAGTAGCCTCCTGGAAATTCTAGCTGGTAAATCAACAGGTTGATTTATGTACAACCTCTCCGTTAAACAAAACAAAACAAAAGACAGAAAAGAAGCCCATTTCAGTTGTCATGTGTGTTACATCCCTGATCTTCACGGCAGCTCTGATAGGTGCTGTGACAGAGGCCCCCAGTAGACCCTTGTCCTTAATAAAGCACCCTCGGGGTGTTCAGCTGGCCATGGCCATGCGGACCCCAGACCACATTCCCAAGCTTCCCTCACAGGTGGTCTGCCCAGGGAGCTCTACAGAGAGGTACATGTGCAACTTTCCTTCCCGGGAAGGGGTATCTTTTCTTTGTCCTTCACTGGCTGGAATATCATCTGTGACAGGAAGAGAATGGCAGCCATCTTGGGCCACCTGGTGAGCTTGGACACCGCAGTGCCGATGTCGACAGCAGGGCATACTGTGCTGCCATGGGCTGGCTGTCTCCAAAAAAAAACCTCCCATCTCCTTGAAGCCACGGTGAGAGTGGGTTTCTCTGACATATTCTAGGCAAATCCTAAGAAGGGCAGGTGGAAAGCATGAACTCCCATTCTCCAGGTAAAGAGAGTGGAGTGCAAAGAGGCCAAGTGATCTGCTCGGGCTGGTAGTAGCTGGTTCTGCAGCCGAGGACCACCCGTCACCCCCACACAATTTGGGGAGAAAGAAGTGCGTGGGCAATTCTGTTCTCTAGGCTTTGGACATATCCCCCAGATTGTCGAATCTCCATTTTATATTTTCCACAACTGTTTATTTTATTTTATTTTATTTTTTTAAAAGATTTTATTTATTTATTTGAGAAAGAATGAGTGAGAGAGAGCATGAGCGAGGAGAAGGTCAGAGGGAAAAGCAGACTCCCCGTGGAGCTGGGAGCCCGATGGGAAACTCGATCCCGGAACTCCGGGATCATGACCTGAGCCGAAGGCAGCCGCTCAACCAACTGAGCCACCCAGGTACCCCGCAACTGTTTATTAATTGACGTCAAGAAACAGGGATTGGAGCAGGGCAGGACTGAAGCAGACACAGGTGGCTCGTCCAAAGGACTTAAGGGACCCAGAAACTTGGATGAATGCACTTTGCTCAAAGATGTGAGAACCACCCATTGTTTCAAAACCCCAAGCACAAACAGAGTGGATTCTACTTCCCACCTTCCTCAAACATGCCCCAAAGGCCTTGGGCAAAAAAGGAGGGAGCCACTGCTTTGTTTGTTCTTTCTTTCTTTTTTTCTTTTTTTTTTTTTTTGCTTATTCTGTTCTTAAACAAAGTGGCAGACATTCCACCTAACCTCCAAAAAGAAAAAAAACAATAGAGATTAGCTTAGGGGACAAGTGGTTTTCGTTTGTTATTATTATTATTATTTCAATTTGGCTGGGAAGCTTATGGAGTTGGAAGAGAGCCAGCAGTCCCTATGGCTCCCAACTCAAAGAAATAAAGTCCAAGAGTCCTCCCCTCTTCTGCAGCTACCCACGGTTAAGCAGAGGAGCCTCTGTCTGACATGCAGTCAGACGGTCAGACAGTAGTCTCACGTTACGTCACATGTCGACGTCAGCAGTAGTCTCGTTACGTCACACGTCGACGTCATTCACTCGCTTCATCTCATCGCGTAGGCATTTTATCGTCTCACGTCATCACAGAAGGGTGAGTATAGGAGAATAAGATAGTTTGAGAGAGAGAGAGAGACCACATTCACCTAATTTTTATTATAGTATATTGTTATAATTATTCTGTTATTGTTAATCTCTTATGTGCCCAATTTATAAATTAAACTTCATCATCAGTATGTATGGATCGGAAAAAGCTTTGTACATACAGGCTTCGGTACTAGCTGTTCAGGGCTCCTGGAACGTACCCCCTCACCCCCCGCCCCGCCATGGATAAGGAGAGACTACTCTCAATGTTTAGCAAAGCTTTCAGCTACTTGGGTTGGGTATTGTAGAACATATAAATACGCGGGAGCCAGGAACTGGAGATGAAACCCCACCTAAAGATCCCCTCAGAGAGTTGGCACTTGAGAATTCAGGGGCACATCTGCTGCCAGAAAACAAGGGTTTGGGTTTTTTTGTTTGTTTGTTTTTTAAGAATTCTCTGATGTTTTATTGTTATCAACTAAAATGTTCAGGGTTCTATCCCCAGTGCCTCACAGTGCCTGGAATGTAAGAGGTACTCAGTGGAATCACCAAATTGTGAATTTATAATATGTGAATTATAAATAATGCACATAACGACCCATTAACAAATGAGTGAAACAATGAATAGACATTTTTCCAAAGAAGATATGTGGTCCACAAGCACATGAAATACAAACAGAAGGAATGGTGAGCTACCAGATTACACGCACTTGGAAGGCTAGAATTAAAAAAAAAAACCACAAAAAACAAAAAACCAAAAATAAAACCAAAATAACAACTGCTGGTGAGCATGTGCAGAAACTGGAACCCCTGGGTATTACCAGAGGGAATGTAAAATGGCACAGCCAATGTGGAAACCAGTTTGGTGTTTCTCCAAAAAGTTAAACATAGAGTTTATGACCCAGCAATTCTGCTCCTAGGTGTTGACCCCCCCAAAATTGAAAACAGGTGCTCAAATGCAGACTTGTGCATAAATGTTCATAGCAATTCTATTTACAAAACAGCCAAAGGTGAAAACAACCTAGTTGTTTCCAGCAACGGATCCAGCAACGGATGAATGGATAAACAAAATAGGGATGATCCATTCAGTGGAATATTATTTGGCCCTGAAAGGGAAATGAAGGAGTAATACCCACTAAGACATGGATAAACCCTGAAGATATTACAAGCAAGAGAAGCCAGACACAGAAAGCCACATATGGTTAAATTGCATGCATATGAAATGTTGAGATAGGCAAATCTATAGAGACAGAAAGTAGATTATGTGATTGCTTGCTTAGGGCTGAGGGGAAAGAAGGATACAGAGGTGACAGCTAATGGTATGGGGTTTCTCTTTGAGGTGAGGAAAATGTTCTAAAACTGACTGTGGTGATTCTTGCACATACCTGTGACTGCACTAAAAACTACTGAATTGGACACTTTAAAAAAACAATGTGAATAATTCCACTCTGAAGCATATACCCAACAGAATTCAGACATGTGCTCACCAAAAGACGGGTACGAGGATTTTTGTGTTCTCTCCAATGTGGAAACCACCCAACCCATCCACAGTAGGACAGGGTTATACAATAGCAACAGCAAATGAACCATGACTATACCCAACAACATGAAAGAAACTCATCAAAAAAAAAAGCTAAAGGAACCTGATAGAAAAAGGTATATACTGTAGGATTCCATTTCTACGTACAAAACATTCAAAAGTAATCTACGCTGATGGAGATCAGGAGAGTGGCCATCTGGGTACTGGTTATATGGGCGTGTATATTTTATCAAAAAGTCACCAAGGAAACACTTAACCTACGTACCCTTTGCTAAACCCATGGTATACTTCGGTACAGAGTTTAAAAGAAAACTCTCCTACGGCTTAAGCTAGTGTTGCTTCACTCATAATTTGTAAACTACTGTCAGTGACAGATTGTGTCCTCTATTTGCCACTTTGTCACAAAAAATAAAAACAGCCCGTGTCACTTCTGTGCAAAATCCATCCATCCCTTGATAACTCATGCTGGGCAAGCCTAGCAGACACATCTGTTGGTGATCTCTGTTCTAGAAATGACTCAAAGAAAGAAAGAATCTCCTTTCTGAATGCAGCAGGGGTTTCCTTCCTGAGAACGCTGGCAGATGGGAAAGCAGTGTGTGGGTCCTCTGTACCATACCATTCATGGGACACTGTGACTATTGGCCCAACCAACCCATCTCATACATGGATGTGCCCCCCCCACCCCCGCCGCCTGGGTTCAGGAGCACAGAGCAGCGCATGGCATATTGCTTGTTGTTTAGAATACGGCTTACTGGACGCAAGGCCATGGTCCAGAAGGTTGCCCCCAACTGGAATATGGCCCCAGAGGGAAACCAGAACCACTGAATAACCATCTGCTTTACAATATCATTTCTAGGAATGTCTGTGGGGGAGCACCTGGTGGCTCAGATGGTTAACCTCTGCCTCAGGTCATGACCTCCAGGTGGTGGGATTGGGTCTCACGTTGGGCTGCCAGCTCAGAAGGGAGTCTGCTTCTCGCTCTCCCTCTGCCTCTCCTCCCTGTTCGTGCTCTCTCTGTGTCTCTCTCTCTCAAATGAATGAATAAATCTTAAAAAAAAAAAAAAAAAAGGAGTGTCTGTAGAGATTTTTTTTTAAAGATTTTATTTATTTATTTGACAGACAGAGATCACAAGTAGGCAGAGAGGCAGGCAGAGAGAGAGGAGGAAGCAGGCTCCCTGCTGAGCAGAGAGCCCGATGCGGGGCTCGATCCCAGGACCCTGAGATCATGACCTGAGCCAAAGGCAGAGGCTTTAACCCACTGAGCCACCCAGGCGCCCCTTCGTAGAGATTTTTAAGACAAGTCGGGAGTGTGGTGATTCTGATTTATGAAAAAGATGGGCACTGGCACTGGGGAAGGGCAGCGCCAGGTAAATGTCCCACAGGGTATGTGACCTGAAGGCAGAATGAGCACAGCAACACCCCGCCTTGCAAGGCCCTCCTGCCGGTTTCCTCAGGGAAATCCTCCCCAGCACTTTTGTCCTTGTCTTACAAGTGGAGAAAATTGAGGGCGAGGTTAAGCAAATGTTCAAGAAGCTGCAGTACGAGTTAATTAACAAGGCCTCATCATTCGATCACACAGAACTTTCCACAAAAACAGACTGGGTGGCACTGACACGTGAAACACAGACCTGCCATACACTCAAGGAAGAAGGACGACGCATGGCAGGTAAGCATCGGGAAAGACGTCTGCCTCACAAATCAGAGCAGAACAACCATGAGGCATTTGTTTCCCGAGAGATCAACAAAAGTGGAAAATACTGATCTTGTAATGTCTGCAACTTATTTTCAAGTGGTGGCAAAAAACTACGGGATGTGTGGTATGTGTGTGTCTAGTGTGTAGTGTGTGTATGGTGCTTGGGTGTGTGGTGTGTGTGTCTGGTGCATATATGTGGTGTGTGTGTGGTATGAGTGGTGTGGCATGTGTGTGGTGTGGTGTGTCTGGTGTGTGTGTGTGTGTGTGTATCTCACATGTGATGCTTGTGTGTGGTGTGTGTGCATGTGTGTGTGGTGTGTGTGTATGTCTGGTGTGTGGTGTGTGTGTGCGGTGCCTGTGTGTGTGGTGTGTGTACTGCGTGTGTGTGTTTGCAGGGAGAGAAAGGGTGGGGAGGGAGGGAGAGACCTACTCTTTGCCACTTCAGCAGCTGGTATTCTAAATTCAATCTTTTTGGTCATTCATCTGGATTATTATACCACCGGGCCCAAAACGCTGTTATTCCAAAATCACGTGTATATTGAAAGTAATTCAGAATTCTGTCTGATTCTGGAATAAATGAGAAGTCATTACAGGGCAAAATAGAACAGATCACCAATCCTCTGCCCAAACCAGAGACTGCTGTCTTTCCAGAGGAGTCTGAGTCTCATTTCAAAGTTCTATGACAGGTATTCTTATCAAAGAGGACAGCGAGGGGGCACCTGGGTGGCTCAGTGGGTTGAGCCTCTGCCTTCGGCTCTGGTCATGATCTCGGGGTCCTGGGAACGAGCCCCGCATCGGGCTCTCTGCTTGGCAGGGAGCCTGCTTCCCCCTCTCTCTCTCTGCCTGCCTCTCTGCCTACTTGTGATCTCTGTCAAACAAACAAACAAACAAACAAATAAATAAATAAAACATTAAAAAAAAAAAAAAAGAGGACAGCGAGGCTGTCCTGCAGAGCAGTTTCAGCTAAATGAGAGGCCGTCCCCGCCGCAGGGGCCAGTCTGTGGTGTCCTTGGCAGCCAGTCTGGGAGCTTATCCCAGGATAACAATCAGGGGTACTCTGCACAGAGCCCACGGATTATAGCGCTGTCCTTAGTATTGCCCAACAAAAGCTCCCTAACTAGAGAAGATCAGTAACATGACTGTTAATCCCGACACGAGAACAAGAACGATTGATAATACAGAATGTTGGCACGGATGTGAAGAAATGGGCCAGGGTGTAAAACTGGCACAAGATTTTTATTTTATTTATTTATTTATTTGACAGAGAGAGAGAGATAGCAAGAGAGGGAACACAGCAGGGGGAGTGGGAGAGGGAGAACCAGGGTTCCCACTGAGCAGAGAGCCTGATGTGGGACTCGATCCCAGGACCCTCGGATCACAATCTGAGCCGAAGGCAGACACTTAACAACTGAGCCACCCAGGTCCCCCAGCACAAGATTTTTAAAGGGCAGTGAGGACAGAAGCTGTAATACTCCTTATGTTCCAGGACCCCTCCCCTACCGCCTCGAGCTGGGACTTCCTGGGAATTAAAAAGGGAGGTTAATGGCAAACCAAGAAGGATTGATATGTCAGCATTTCTGCCAAACTACAGAAAGAAATCTCATAAGAAAAGGGTCTGAATCTTCAAAGACCCAGCAATTCATGCGTGGCAAATTGTTTTCTCACATTAATATCCAATTTGCATTAAATTTGAGTTTTGTAATTTTGTCTTTTTTTTTTTTACAAAGACAGAAGCTCCAATTATATTAGCTTCAGAACCCTCAAATCTAGATCCCTTCTGATTTAGTAATATCTATCAACATTTGAATATGCAAATCCTTCGGCCAGTCATGCTCTCCTAAAAAACAAGCAACGAATAAAACACATAAATGCCTAAAGGTATGAATAGGGACGTTAATTGCTACTTAGCAAAGAATTGAGAAAAAACACTTTTTTTTAAAAAGATTTATTTATTTATTTATTTGACAGAGATCATAAGTAGGCAGAGAGGCAGGCAGAGAGAGAGGGGGAAGCAGGCTCCCTGCTGAGCAGAGAGCCCGATGTGGGGCTAGATCCCAGGACCCTGGGATCATGACCTGAGCTGAAGGCAGAGGCTTAACCCACTGAGCCACCCAGGTGCCCCAAACACTTTATTTTTTAAGTAAGGGATTAGATAAGTAAATACAGAGCATCTGTACAAAAGAACCCTATGCCATTAAAAAAAATGAAGACACTCTATATTTAACGAGATGCAAAATGTCTAATACATTTTAGGTGAAACAGCGCATTTCAGAATAATGAGAATTGACATTTACCGATGCGTCCTCATGCCAGTTCTCTCCTAAAGACTCCATTCTTAGAATCTCTGGTGATCTTCATAGCCACTCCCTGACCAAGATACACACCCACCTTCATTTGGGAATGAAGCTCAAAGAAATGTCAAAAAGTAGCCAAGCTGGGATTCAAACCCCGGACTTCCCAAGGCTTCCAGAATATACAAAGTGAATCTCACGGCTTAAAGAGAGCTTCCACGTGTGTGTTCTATGATCATCGGTCTTGGATGTACAAGGATTGTTCTTTTTAAGTTTTATTTATGTATTTATTTTTTAAGATTTTATTTATTTATTTGACAGAGAGAGAGAGTGAGGGCACAAGCAGGGGAAGAGCCAGGCAGAAGGAGAGGGAGAAGCAGGCTCCCCACTGAGCAAGAAGCCCCATGGGGGCCTTGATCCCAGGACCCTGGGATCAGGACCTGAGCGGATGGCAGACACCCAACTGACTGAGCCACCTGGGCGCCCCTTTTCATTTTTTATGAATGAAGAAGCAAGAGGTTTATTTTCATATGGTTCCACATCTGGTGGGGGTCATCCCTGGACCCCTTTCTGTGTGTGTTTCTCTTTAAACTGCAGCCCTTCCACAACCTCCCCCGGAGGCCCTATGGGGTCTGGAGCCGCAAACCAGGGGGCCCTCTGAGTGCCACAGGTGCATGGAGAAATAGCCCCATTGAACCCCCACCCCCCATACCTCCAGCACACACTGGTCCTTTTCTGAGATTTACTTGTGGAAACTGATTCGCCTTCATAGCCTCTGATCTCACTGTCCCGTTCTCATGTTCTAGCTCGCTCATCCTGGTGCCAACCACCTGTGGGCCCCATAACTGCCTAGCCAGTTTCCTGATGTCACCAGGCTGGAAAGACTTGTGCCCCAGCATTGGTCCTGCCCGGTCCAGCCTGGCTTTGCAGGGGGATCTAGACAGAATACAGGAGCTGGCTGGTTTGGGGAGATCCCGTGGCATTCTGGACATTCTAGGGTTGGCAACTAAAGTCCAGGCCAGAGGCCACCATGGGTGCCAAGGATCACACAGTCCCGATCGGGGTAGAGCTGGGCCCTGGAGGAGTCAAGGGAGGCAGGCTCAATCAGGCCACCTAGGCAAACACTTCTGCAGGGTCTCCTTGGGGAAGAAACTCTTCCACCTCCTGTTACATATTACCTGCTAGAAGGAGGTGCTTGGCACCAGAACAAGAGGCTTGCAGGTGAATCCTGTCCTTGCTGGGGGCTGGAATGACCTAGATTACCCTGGGCAAAGCTCTTAATCCTTTCAGAAGCCACGAAGCAGGGAGGGTAACTAGATATAAGGGCTCCTGGGAACTGTGGGAACACACCCCATGCTGAGGCAGACCACTGCTCCCCTGGGCAAGGTGCCATGTCAGCTACCAGCAAGAAGGCTTTAGACACAAAATGGAAAGCAATAGCCTATTTTTGTTCCAAGTCATGGACTGGCCTCTGCCCTTCCCCACTCTACAAGCGTTTGATGTCAGGCTGGTTCCTGGGGCCCTAAGTAAAACATAAACCATCCACAAAGCTAAAAGACAAACAGCTGCCCGGGTTTAAAATTTCATCTTACACGTAAGAGACCAGGGATTAGTATTCAGCTTGTATTTAAAACAAACAAACTCATGAATCAATAAGGACAAGTAATCTAACATAATAAACGGGCAAAGAATATGAACAGAAAATTCACAGAAGACATTTCAGAAGAGCCCAGTTTCACAGCTAATCAGGGAAATGTCCATTCAGCCCACAGTGAGATACACTTTGGCTCCTACCAGAGGAACAAAAAGTTCTGTGTTCATTCAGTGACACTAAGCATTAGTGAGGACTTTGGGACATGGGGCTCTGGGTTGTTACTGGTGGTCACAGCAGCACATCCTCTCCAGAGCAATTTCCAGGAAAGCTGGAACTTCAACCCTTTAACCCACCAATTGTGCTGAGTTAAATTGTGCTGCTGGAGACACAGTTATATAATGGAACAAGAATAATCCAGATCTACGGTGTCCGTGTAAATAGATCTTTAAAACATACTGTTGAGAGAAAAAAAGGAAGGGCATTCTGGTACAACTTGTGCTGAGATTATAAAAGCCCAAGTATTGTTTATGAAAACAAAAATTGGAAAACCAGAAGCACTTGTTACTTGCTTGGTTTGATTTGAGGTGCCTTCTGGATAGAATATACTGTTTATGGAACAGAGACATACGAAAAACAAAAAAAATGCACTCAGACACAACATGCATTCAATCTATGCCACTGGCTGTCAGTGAAGAGGTGGGTTACAGGACGGCTATAAAAGGGACTTGAACTTGATCCATGTTTTATTTCTTTTATGCACAATTTTCTGTAACAAGTATGGCTCTATGTTCATTTGGAGTGATAAGTCCTTCAGTGTTTGGTTTTTTTTTTTTGGTCATGTGATTATGGTTAATTTTCTCTTCCATATAAAATATTTATGAAGGAAAATACAAGAGGGTTGGCGAACTCCCAAGAAGGGCACCTAAAACATTCAAAAGATGGAACCTCTTCCGGGCATGGACAGAGGGAGAGGCACTGGTCCCATCATGTGAAAGGCCAGGGCAAGACCAACATTTACATGATGAGAAAACCCAGTCTATCTCTGAAGTTCATGTGCTGTACTCACAGGCAAGGCTCTGTCCTCAGTCAACACATTCCGTCTTGTATGAGACACAGTTGTAGGTACATGGGCCAGTGCAACGCCAAGTTCGTGGTGGAGGAGAGGCTGGTTCTCCTCTTTCATCCTCCTTGCACGCCAAGATTCATATCCTCACTATACAACACACCATTCTTCCAGCCCCTGGACCACTCACTGATGCATACCCCATGGGGCTGTGTCCTCTCCTCTCCCTAAGTTACACAAAGACACTGGGCTGCTGGTTGACCTGGGAGTGGCACTTGACATTGACATGGGAGTAGAGTTGGCTCATGCTTGGGCAGGAGAGGACAACTTTGAACCGGTAACAGTTGTCTGTCCTGAAATAAAGTTATAATTTTCAGGTACCTGCAGAGATGGGTGACACATTTATACAGCGACAACATACAGCTATTGTCCAAGAAAATGAAGGTGCTAAGTGACAAATGAAATCCAAACTAGAACGCTACCAAATGGTCATTTTCTTAATTGATGGCCCAGAATGATTGATGTTTTAAAAAGAAATTTTGATTTGGGGCGCCTGGATGGCTCAGTGGGTTAAAGCCTCTGCTTTCGGCTCAGGTCATGATCCCAGGGTCCTGGGATCGAGTCCCCCATCGGGCTCTCTGCTCCGCGGAGAGCCTGCTTCCTCCTCTCTCTCTGCCTGCCTCTCTTGCCTACTTGTAATCTCTGTCTGTCAAATAAATAAATAAAATCTTAAAAAAAAAAAGAAATTTTGATTCAAGTTTCTTCTAGGAAAAAGAAACAACCCGCAAAATAGATAAGTCTTACATGTAAAACACAAAGCTACAAAATATTGAGAAAAAAACCACAGGAGAAAAATCTTTAGGATCTAGGGCTAGACAAAATTTTTTAGACTTGACGCCACAAACGTGGTCCGTAAAATTGGTTAACAGGCCTTGTAAAAATGAAAACTTTTGGCTCTGTACAATCCTCTTAAGAGGGTAAAAAGACAAGGCACCCAGGCGCCCCAGTCCCATGATCTTTTTACCACCCAATGTAACCTTCCTGAAGGAGCCAATAGCCTACAAGACATTACAAAGAACTCTAGAGTGATACGAGCTACAGTAAAGAGGTGAGCAGGGGCGCCTGGGTGGCTCAGTGGGTTAAAGCCTCTGCTTTGGGCGCAGGTCCTGATCCCAGGGTCCTGGGATTGAGACCCACATCGGGCTCTCTGCTCAGCGGGAAGCCTGCTTCCCCTCCCCTCTCTCTGCCTGCCTCTCTGCCTACTTGTGATCTCTCTCTCTCTGTCATATAAATAAATAAATTAAAAAAAAAGAGGTGAGCAAGTCATCCTATAATGAAGCTTCTCGAATAAAACCACTGGTGCACGTGTGTTTGTGCATACGTGGAGAAAGTACGCAGGAAATTATTATTCGAGTCTAGCTAACTCAGGAAGCTGTTTCTGAAAGCCTGAAGTTCTTGGGGGTTGCAAGGCATCGAAGCTGTGGGTCTTCCCTTGGGTCATTTGTACGGAGTCCCCAGGGAAGGGATTTGGGCTGACTCAGAACACTTGCTCCTTGATGGGATCACGAAGGTATAGAGGAGATTAGCTTCTTTTTTTTTTTTTTTTAAAGATTTTTATTTATTTATTTGTCAGAGACAGAGGGAGAGAGAACAAGCGAGCACAGGCAGACAGAGTGGCAGGCAGAGGCAGAGGGAGAAGCAGGCTCCCTGCCAAGCAAGGAGCCCAATGTGGGACTCTATCCCAGGACGCTGGGATCATGACCTGAGCCGAAGGCAGCTGCTTAACCAACTGAGCCACCCAGGCGTCCCAGGAGATTAGCTTCTGACCTTAGCTTTCTAGAAACAAAACCCTCAGTGTTTTCTGTTCCCCTGGAGGACTAGAGAGAATCAAAGAGTGTCAGGAGGTTGCAAGGAGTTCATCACAATCAAGACTTCACGTGAGTGGGAAGGCTTCATACTTCAACCGCAGTGCTCCTGAATTAGGGGTTCTGGCTCAAAGCCCAGCCTCCTTAGGAATCACTGAATGTCTATAGAAACATAGAGTGTTTCTTGTCTAAGTGGCTATTTTACCAATTAGCCAAGGGACAGAGAGATTGAGTGATTTGCCTAAAGCCATTCAGAATTAGAAAGTGTAGGTGTGGACCTTGCTCCCCTGTCATCTGATTCCCACAGGGAGAAACACGGACCAACAGCATCGACAGGGTTCACAAAACAGGATTGGTAAACTGGAGACAGAACTTGTTTATTTTATTTTTTTAAAAGGTTTTATTTATTTATTTGACAGAGAGAGAGAGATCACAAGTAGGCAGGGAGGCAGGCAGAGAGAGGAGGAAGCCCCCTCTCCGCGGAGCAGAGAGCCCGACGCTGGGCTCGATCCCAGGACTCTGGGATCATGACCTGAGCCTAAGGCAGAGGCTTTAACCCACTGAACCACCCAGGTGCCCCAGAGCTTGTTTATTTTTGAAGGGAGAGACAACTGGCAGAATTATTGGTACCTGTCATTTATTAGGACATGCTCCCAGCAAGTCCTATTCAAAGAATGAAATTACATCCTGTACTTTAGTTTGCACAACATTATGATAAGCCAAAAAAAAAAAAAAAAAAAAAAAAATGCGAGCACAAGCTTGTTACATATCCCCAAGCAGCCCAGCTTGGTTTAGGCAATTACCTTGCCAGAACTGTCTCCCTCCTACTCTCCCAAGTTCCTAAACTGTGGGCCTTGAGGTCTTATAGGAATGCGCAAACCCATTGTTAGCAAGCATTTCCTGTATAACAGCTTGCCACTGCAGTGGGTTGACAATCTCTTTAGCACTAGGCTGTGAGTTAAAAAAAAAATTTTTTTAAGATTTTATTTATTTATTTGACAGACAGAGATCACAAGTAGGCAGAGAGGCAGGCAGAGAGAGGAGGAAAGCAGGCTCCCCGCTGAGCAGACTCGGGGCTCGATCCCAGGACCCTGAGATCATGACCCGAGCCGAAGGCAGAGGCTTAACCCACTGAGCCACCCAGGCGCCCCATGAGTTAAAAATTTTCTTAATGTGACATTATTTAACTCTCAAACAACATTATTTACACATGGGAAAAGTCAAGTTCAACTTAGTCCCAAAGCAACCAGCTAAAATGATTCATTTGAACTCAGATCTGCCTGGCTTCAATGTTTCTGCCTATAGATTGAATAAATTAAAGAATGTGGGGGCACCTGGGGAGCTCAGTTAGTTAAGCGGCTGCCTTTGGCTCAGGTCCTGATCCCAGGGTCCTGTGGGGTTCCCTACTCAGCAGAGTCCTCTCCTTCCTCTCCCTCTGACCCTCCCCTTGCACATGCTCTCTCTCTCTCTCTTCTCAAATAAGTAAATGAAATATTTTTAAAAGATTTTATTTACTGGGGAGCCTGGGTGGCTCAGTGGGTTAAGCCTCTGCCTTCGGCTCAGGTCGTGATCTCAGGGTCCTCGGATCGAGCCCCGCATCGGGCTCCCTGCTCAGCGGGGAGCCTGTTTCCCCCTCTCTCTCTGCCTGCCTCTCTGCCTACTTGTGATCTCTCTCTGTCAGATGAATAGAAAAATAAATAAAATCTTAAAAAAAAAGATTTTATTTATTTATTTGGCAGAGAGAGAGACACAGCGAGAGACAGAACACAAGCAGGGGGATTGGGAGAGGAAGAAGCAGGCTTCCCTGTGAACAGGGAGCCCAATGCGGAGCTCAATCCTAGGAGCCTAGGATCATGACCTGAGCTGAAGACAGACGCTTAATGACTGAGCTACCCTGGTGCCCCTAAGTAAAATATTTTTTTAAAAGTTAAAGAATGTGGGGGAGGTTGGAAGGGCTTGATACCCAGGATTCAGAAGAGTTCAAGCACAGACAAAATTTCATGCAAGGACATGGGCTTCATACTTCAGACTACAGCCCTATCATTGGAGGGATCAGCTTCAAACTCCAGCCTCAGCAGCAAGTCTCTCCCAGTCCCATTCCCACTAATCAGATTCTTCCTTGCTTTAATTGCCATCCTCCAAGGAACAGCACCCTTTCTGCCTTGTATTGGGGGTCTATGGTCTTCCCCTGTAGATCAATTTTAGGTGAAGAACTCAGTGAAAACAAGGTCATTCATCTTTATACCCCAGTCTGCAGCCTCCAGAGTACATTGCCATCTATTGCATGAGAGGCAGGAAAGGGTAACCAAACTTATATGTACCATTCATTGGTTACAAAGTCTAAGTTTATAGTTTATTTTTTATTGTTACATTTAAACTGGAGGACCCCCTGGTGTCATGTGTAAATCATTACCAGCTCACTTGTTAGTCTTCTTTGGGGAATTATGGGAAGAGTCTGGTTTTTTGTAACAATTATGGTTTCCAACCAAAATGCTTCCTGGCTTAACACAATCCCCTCACATAGGGACAGCATTTAATAGTTTCTAATACTGGTCCCACCTGTACAGCCATTCCCCTAGAGGGTAGTCCGTGAAGTTCACTTACCCTTCTGACCTACCATTAGCATGGGCTTAAGCCAATGTTCTTTCTGTCTTTCTCGGCTCCAAGTACACCCATCACCCCAGATGCAAATGTGAGGCAGCCCCAGGCCAGCTTCAGAGGTCTGGAGGAAGCCTGTTCATCTCAAGTTCATCAAGGAATCTTATCTCCAAGGATCCCTGAAGCCCCAGACTAGCCCACCCATTTCCTTGGGGAAGGGGATGTGTGGACAAGAGGAAGGAGCTGGTGGTTCAGGAGATCTGGAGAACAATAAGACAGCTTCTTCTTTCCTTCCAGGGGAAAGACTCGGAACAACCCCAGTTTTGATGGAGAGGGGATTGTCTGGCAGGTCCAAGGTTTGGACTTGTGGCTGGGCACAGGCTACCATCCGGGCAGCTAGATAAAAGGAAGAACCAAGTACAAGGAAGAAAGAAGCCACTGAAAGGTGGATTCTCTCCTACTTTTTTTTTTTTTTTTTTTTAAGATTTATTTATTTACTTATTTGCCAGAGAGAGAGAGAGAGAAAGAGAACACAAGCAGGGGGAGCGGCAGGCAGAGGGAAAAGCAGGCTCCCCACTGAGCAAGGAGCCCAATGTGGAACTCGATTCCTGGATCCTGGTCTGGCATCATGACCTGAGCCGCAATCAGGAGTTCGACATTTAACTGACTGAACCACCCAGATGCCCCTCTCCTACTTTTAAATCTGTTGGAATTCCTAGTCAGATGCCATTTGAAGGTCTCGGGGACCAGACCTGCCCCAAAGGAAAGTCTGAGCAAAGCAAAACTTCATCAATCCAGCAAGTAGGTAGCATTGATGACAAAGTCACCAGGATCAGAGGTTAGTTAGGCAATGCACTCAGGGTCACACAGTGGGTAGGTGCAGAAGCCAGGGCTGTAACCCCAGGCAGTCTGGCTTCAAAGTTCTTGCTCTTTCCTAACAGGCAAAACTGGGAATGTGAGAAGCAGATAAGGAATAGGCCTGGGATGGGGGGAGGGTTGGGTAGCAGAAAAGCAGCCTTCATGTGTGACTAGATCAGAAAAAGGGGAGAGCAGAAGTCTAGGAGCTGTCCATAGCATTACACTTGGAACACTGAGTAGTGGTCACCGGACTTATCTTTTCCCCCCACTAGACTGCACGTCTCTGGAAGATTGGGCTCCTTGACTCTCATCTCCATAGCACCCACCAGGTGTTTGACATGACCTATGTGCCCAGGGTTGACTGCTTGAGACTTTGGAGGGTTTCTGAAGGGGAAAGAGGGAGTGATATCAGGCCAAATCACCATAGTCAGCAGAAAAGGGTTCAAGCACATGGAAGGGATGGGAAGAAATTAGGCCAAATGCTCAGGAAACCTTCTCTCTCTGGACAAATGGATCTCCTCCTGTTGCAGAGGCAGAATTTTCTTTGAGGCTTGGTGCCTGTACCCTGAGATTGTAGGCCTATACCAGGTAAGGGTTCTGGTGTTTATGCACAAAAATGTCAAAGGTCAAGAGTTTTGCTATGTGACCAGAAGGGGCCTGAATTAGCATCATGAAACATGTATGCTTTTAGGAGTAACTTTCCTTGGGGTCCTCGTGTTGTAAGAAGGCTCTCACTGAGCAGTCCAGAGGTGGGGCTTGGAGGCTCGGGGGACTGATGGTGGAATTTGCCTAGGGAGGCATAGTGAGAAGACCCAGCTGTTTTTGTTTTTTTTTTAAGATTTTATTTATTTGTCAGAGAGAGAGAGAGCACACAGCAGGAGGGAGAAGCAGGCTCCCCGCTGAGCAAGGAGCCCGATGTGGGACTTGATCCCAGAGCCCTGGGATCATGACCTGAGCCAAAGGCAGATGCTTAACTGACTGAGCCACTCAGGCATCCCAAAACCCAGCTGTCTTCATCACAAATGCATCTACTGACCAGCCTTGAGCCACAGGGTTTTCCCAGAAAACTAGGCATAGCCATCTTAAAGCACTACGTGCTTTCTAGTTACCAGGAACCAGCAAGTTCAAAACACTGTGATCTTAGAGTTTTAGCCAAAAGAGGAATTTGCATCTCCCTCCAATCCACAGCCCCCATCCTATTTTTGTTAACCAAACAGTTCTCTCAGAGAAGAAGCCCCTTTGTCCTCCTCCCTCCCCCACCTCTACTTAGTTCCTGGCCCATCTGGGTGCCAGGGCCCACTCAGTGGTGTTCAGGCCTCCCCTCTCGGGTTGCTGAAGATAACCACCAGTGATACCATCAGTAGGAGCCCAGATCTGCTTAAGCAACCAACACACGTTCACACTTGCAGTCTTACAGGAAGAGAGCACTACTTATTACACTGCTGGGGGGCAGTGAAGCCCAGGGCAATGGGCACCTGCCAGCCCCCATCCCACCTTTTGCTCTGAGGACAGAAGAGAACAGGTCTAGCAGGTAACAAGGTGCAAAAGCAATGTTCTCAGCACCTAAAGAGGAGCGGGCAGACCGCTGAGCTTAGTGGACTGCCAAGACAGACCAAAGATCCCCACGTTTATCCCTGAAGGGTGGTCCAGCTCAGAGGCAGTGTTCTGAAGACGGACGGAGGCTTGCCCCTGCCCCTTTTCCTCAGGCTAGACCTCTGAAGGCCCAGGCTCCTGGCCCTCGGTGTGCTCATCGTGCACGGAAAGAACCAAGAGTCCTGGACCAGAACCCGGAGTCCGTGCAGGGTCATTGCCAGCCACCAGCTGCAGCCCCAGTTCACGCGAGCCAGGCCAGCATTTCCTGTTGCCTAGGCGCTGGGTGCGGGGTACCTGCTCCCCAGCGCGTGCCATCCAGAGGTGCTGCAGCCTCGGGCCTCCCAACCAGAGTGGGATTGGCCCCCAGGGAAGCTCTGCAGGACCCCCTAAACTCCCTCCCGCCGGGGGGGGGGGGCGGTCGCATACCTGAGGGGGCGGACAGCCTGCAGTCTCGCTTCCTGCCCACTGCGGGCGAGGATGGCGCGGGTCCCCAGCACCCCCGGGCTCCAGGCGCACAGCCTCGCGAGGCGCAGCATCCCGACGTAGATGGCCATGGCTCTCTACGCGCGTCCCGGCCCCAGGAAACTTTTAAAGAGAGCCGAGGCGGGGCGAGCGCGGAGCGGGCGGGGAGGCGGGGAGGGTCGCCTCTGCCTATGGGGTGCGGAGAACTGGGTCCGGCGGGGCGGGGCGGGGCGAGGCGTGGAGGAAGCGGCTAGGCGCGGGGACACCTTCCTCTGGGATCCGAGGCCCTCCCCTCCCACCTCGAAGACGTGCCACGGGTTTCCCTCCGGATCCGAAGGCCTCCGGCTGCGGCCGGCTCCCCTCCCGACCACTAGAGGCCTAGGTTTGGGGGCGCAAGAGCTTGTTGATTTCGTAGAAGGGGAGCCCGCGGGCCGTGAGTGCGGGGAGGGGGGAGGCGACGAGGCCCGGGCGCGTCCACCCTCGGAGCCCCATTTAGCGCGCGGGTCCTGGGCTGCCTCCTCCCTCCCGGGGTTGGGAGCCAGAGGCCAAGGGAGCCGCGAAGCACCTCCCCACCCGCCCCGAGGCGTGCCAGCTGGAGCGGAGGGTTTGCAGTGGATGGGGAGGCAGCCAGGGCAAGAGTGCGTTGGTGGAGCCCCTTCCGGGGCCCGAAGTCAGCTTAACGGGACGCCAGGTGGTACCCGCGTCTCTCCTGGGCAGCCTTGACCCCCCGCAGTGCACCATGTAGGGTGGCATCAGGGACCGGAACCCGTGCTTCTCATCCCCCATCCGCCTGGCTCTTTCGGGCCTAGGGCACAACTCCGCGCCCGGCCCAGGCTTGAATGGAGAGCGGCTGCCCTGCAAGCTCAGCCCCCTGCGCCTGTTCCAGCTCTGGTCCTGGCGGGGCAAGGTGGCGCTTGGCACCAGAGAGGGGCATACATGTCAGGTTCACGCTGTCTTGACCCTTCATCCAGAGGAGGAGGAGGAGGACAGCAATGGGGGCGGGAAGCTTGCGGTGGGGTGACCCGCCCTTTCCTGCCGCAGAGGCAGCGATGAAATCTGGGCCAAGCAGAAAGCGTAGTTAGGGGCGGGGCGTGGCCGTAGGAGACCTTTGCCCTTATCTTGGGACTTGGGCTCCACTGAGGTCCTGAGAAGAGGACTGTGCTGGTCCTCGTCGTCACCCTGAGTGACCTCGGATCTCCCTGAAACCCTGACTCCTGCGGGAGGTCTGCACACTTCAAGTTGTGTGGAGATGGGGGAGGGAGGAAGATGGGGGGGGGGGGGTCTTGCA
>PISX010018829.1:0-39573 GCA_004024625.1 Mellivora capensis | reverse complement strand
AAATCATAACCACATTGAGATACCACCTTACACCAGTTACAATGGCCAAAATTAACAAGACAGTAAACAACATGCATTGGAGAAGATATGGAGAAAGGGGAACCCTCTTACACTGTTGGTGGGAATGCAAGTTGGTGCAACCACTTTGGAAAACAGTGTGGAGATTCCTCAAAAAATTAAAAATAGAGCTACATTATGACCCTGCAATTGTACTACTAGGTATTTACCCCAAAGATACAGATGTAGTGAAAAGATGGGCCATCTGTACCCCAATGTTTATAGCAGCAATGGCCACAGTCACCAAACTGTGGAAAGAACCAAGATGCCCTTCAATAGATGAATGGATAAAGAAGATATGGTCCATATATACAATGGAGCATTATGCCTCCATCAGAAAGGATGAATACCACTTTTGTACCAACATGGATGGGACTGGAGGAGATTATGCTAAGTGAAATAAGTCAAGCAGAGAGAGTCAATTATCATATGGCTTCACTTACTTGTGGAGCATAAGGAATAACACGGAGGACATTGGGAGATGGAGAGAAGTGAGATGGGGGAAAATGGAGGGGGAGACAAATATGAGAGAGTGTGGACTCTAAAAAACTAACTGGGGGTTTTGGAGGGGAGGGGGATGGGGGTTTGGGTGAGCCTGGTGGTGGGTCTTATGGAGGGCACGTATTGCATGGAGCACTGGGTGTGGTGCATAAACACTGAATTTTGGAACACTGAAAAGAAAAGAAAAGAAAATGGAAAAAAAGAATTTTATGGGTTTTTGATACATTAATGAAGAATAATACTTAGGAGGTCATTAAAAGCCCTGGGTATTGTTTGGCTCCATTCTTCCATTCCTAGTTTCCAATTCTTAGCTTATAAACAGAAAAGGATGACTAACAATAACAATGAAAATTACACACAATTCCATATTATGTTCCACATTTTGTGGTGAAAAGTGTTCAACATATATCTATCAGTCTTTACAGAATCACCCAAGTTGATAACTGAATTTTACAGAAAGGGCAGCAGAGGCTCAGATAACTTAAGTCACTTTCCCAAATTTACAGAGGCAGTAAGATGGCATGTCTAAGAGCAGAACGACAGTCAGCCTGATGGCAAAGTCCAATATGCATCTCATCAATTATTACACTATACTATCTAAAAAACTAATGGGCCAGTCGAAGTTAAAATAAAAGTTGAGTTAGCTCAATGTATGCATTTCTAGAAGAAGTCATGCTGACTGGCTGACTAAATCATTCACTTAAGGGGTATATATGTATACCACAGGACAGTTTCCACATAAATGAACACAGTAATGGTATATTAGGAATCATTCTTTCTCTTGAAACTCCCAGACATCACATCAGGGCATAACATTCTTTTTTTTTTTTTTTTTTTTTGGTCAGTTCTACCTGGCTATGGTAGACTGTGGGACTTCCACTGGTATTATATTATCTGCCTACCTTTACCTTGAGACATATTAAACTCCAGCAAAATGGATATATAAACTCTCAGCATGCAACCTTGATTTCTTTGAGGTTGATTCAGCATTGTCACTTGCCAAACATTATGACTTAGACTTGTTCACCAGAACATAATATAAATGGCAGAGTGAGGGCCCAGAGCAGAAGAAAAATACTGGTGAACAATTCTAATTTTAATCAACTTGTTGCTGAACAACTTAATTCAAGAGAGTGAAGAATACTTGAATAAGAGTATCTATATGAGAACAGTCAGCGATTGGTAAAATACATATTACTACATTTTCTTATACAAATATGATTTAATATTTATTACACATTAATGCAAAAATTATAATTACCTATGTTAATTTACGATGAATCCATTCACTTACTATATGATGATGGGGTGTGTGTGTGTGTGTCAAAAACAGAGTAATAGATAATGAAGCAGCATAGAACAGGGAGTTATGAGATGCAGAACACATGCAGAGGCGATCCCTTATGAGGACAGGTGAGCTCCAATGGAATCTACACAATAAAATTTCTTCAATACGTAATTTTGCATGGCTTAACATTTACATGACATGGACACTGTTAGATTGAAAAGCCTTAACACAGAAGCTCATGGAAGGAGGGTACGATCTCAGAATGGAATGGGTGTCACTGAGAGGGTATAAGACAAGGGTAAGAGGACTATCTGACACAATTATTCCCTTAGTCAGCAAAACAATTTGGCACACAGTATGTGTATCAGGCATTATATTAGATGTTGTTGATAGAGACAAAGGACACCCCTGCCACCAAGAATTATAGTTAAGATAGCTGAATAAAAATTTAGGAAGAGGTCAAAAAAGTGGCTGTCAAACCACATCAAGAAGCCATGGAAGAAAGTATGGGACAAGCCCGAGGCAGTTCTACGCTGTTTTCATTGACTCTGTCCAGAAGTAGTGTGAAGATCTCTGAATATAGAAACTGAAAAGGGGAGTGCCCAGGCTCATTTCCCATCTGACACTGAGCCCTCGAGGACTTCATTGTGTGCATGGGAGAGTCTCTATGTGGGACGCTTACTGATTTAGGTATAATAGTAGGCAAAGAATTTCAAACTTTAAGGATGAGTTTTATGAGCTACCAGAAAGGAATTTCGAAAAAGCAAGAAAAATAATTTTTAAAATAATGTTCGAAAACCTTCTCTAGAGTCTTTCTGGTTTAATGTGCTGACAGCACCACAACCAGTATTACCTGGGTCATGACTGATGACAGATACTGACTTTTTGTGGCTAGCCCAACCTGGGAGAGAAAAGGAAATCTTTGTAAATGCATTCGGGAGTCCTGTTTGGGAAATTATTTGTTTCATTTATTAAATATATTGTGATACATCCACAACATGGCAGCAGCTAACTGTATCAGCCCTTACTAGAGAACGAAACTAAAATGTATTTTTTACCGTGACAGCAAGCTCACAAAAAGTCAAGGAGACTGTGACAGTAAGTCAAAGAGATCAGTAAAAGGATACCAGGGCAGGTCTAAAGTGGAGAGTTCCATGTAACTCTAAAATTCCTGTGCTGTTATGCTTTGTGGACCATCTGGCCACACCATGCTTTTTCGCCTTCTTCCAAAGTCCTCCTAAACTGAATGCTTTTCTTGCATCCAGTATTTAATGCATTATATCCAATATTTAATACAAACACATAGTGTTTGGCTGTTGTTATTTTGCATAAGCAAATGCTCAGTTTCTTACTAAAATATCACTGTGGGAATCCCTCTCTGTGCCTTCTTTCTTCATAGGTAAAACAAGCAATCCAGGAAGAAATCATCTCTACAGGCCAGTCCCGTGTTTCTAGGGTAACAGAAGACTAAAATATTCAAAGGGAATACATGAAAATAAAATGAGTATTTGCCAAAGGGTTTTATACTCAATATTCTTTAAAGATACAAAAATTCACAGAAGAACTACTTGTGTGTGGTGGTTGGTTTTTGTACAAATGTGCAATGCAAGTCAGGAGAAATATTAAGATGTGTATACCACCATTTGTTGTTGAATTAGAATTTAGTGTGTTAAGCTCTGTTTTTATAAAGATTTTATTTTATTTATTTGAGAGAGAGAGCGTGCACATAAGCAGGGGCGGCTGCAGGGAAGAGGGAGAGGCAGGCTCCCCTCAGAGCTGAGAGCCCCATGTGGGGCTCAATCCCAGAATCTGGGATCATGACCTGAACCTAAGGCAGATATTTATTTATTTATTTATTTATTTATTTGACAGACAGAGATCACAAGTAGGCAGAGAAGCAGGCAGAGAGAGAGGAGGAAGCAGGCTCCCCGCTGAGCAGAGAGCCCGATGCGGGGCTCGATCCCAGGACCCCAAGATCATGACCTGAGCTGAAGGCAGAGGCTTAACCCACTGAGCCACCCAGGCGCCCCTAAGGCAGACATTTAACCCACTGAGCCACTCAAGAGCCCTTGCATTAGGCTCTTGATCTCACTAAAGTAGGAAGTCTTTGGAAATAAATCACATAGTTTCTATTCACCTCTTAGCCATAAGATTAAAAAGAATGGCAAAGTTGAGCTCCTTTCAAGTGGTTTTTTTGCTAGAGTGTTATTCTTAGAATTACTATTGACATTTATCAAGGTCATCATAATCTTGAATTAAATGCTTGAAAAGTTATGTTGAGTCTGTATTCTCAGAGTATAAACATTTAGCAATTTTCAGGTCAAACTATTTAGTCTATTATTATAACTCAGATCTGAATAGTTGAATGATCTGTCCAACTGATTGACTGAATATGTGAAAACATCCACATGTGATCATTAGCTTGATAATCAAATCCAGTTCTTGCTTTCTGATGTACAAAGTGGTAATTAAAAAGTAATTATGCTGCTTTACCTAGATAAGCCCTATCTTATATTATCAAGTATTAAACATATACTAAGGCAAAACTGACTTCTGATCAATAATATTTTTGAATTATGGCCTACCATCGTACAAACACTAAAGCAATTCTTCATCTGTTTGAATTACCTGAGTATCTAGCACAATTTGAACATGGGGAAACCAGACCCAAGCTTCCTTACCTGGGTAAGGTAAGGAATTTCTTTTAAATCCCACCCTTCCATTCCCGGCAATGCAATGTTATTTGACAAACTAGCATACTTCCATGACAGATGTAAAATTGTCTACCTATATTATAGGAGCATATTAATGAAATTAATATTTCATTTTCCTGAATACGTTTTGTGAGACTTATGAGACCCATGTAAACTTATCTACGAATCTGGCAAGCCCCCTGCAGCAAATAAAGAACCACGGAGCAGTCAAGAGCCACTAGTAACAAGCTGTGTTTTAAAATCATCTGCAGGTGAGCATGAGCCTAGGAACTTGAAATGCGCTTGAAAACTTTGATCGTGCCTGCAATAAGGGTTATCTGGAAAGCGTGCACGACCCATCTCCTCATCCATTTGCTTTGTTGTCAGTGTGCTTTTTAAGGTCATCTCTCTTTAGGCTGAACGTGTTGCCCCTGAAGGGCTTTGCTCATGGTAATAGATGAAAACTAAACACCTCCCATCACCCTAACTCTTTGTGAAAAATAATGTTCTGATGTACCATATTAATTTAAGTAATGTATTGGCTAGATATTAAATACATTAAAATATAGTTTAAGCATGTGGTATTTTATTTGCTGTATTACTAACAATAAATCTAATAGACTAAAGTTATTATTACAAAAATAAACAATATGTCAAAAACATTGAAGTGAGAGGTAAAAGAGTTAGGAATCTTATTTGAATTATAATAAAATAACAGGAAAGCTATAACAGCTTTATAATGATTTTCCCTCTCAACAATTTGCTGAGAGAAAAATATTTATAATGAATATCTTTTAATTTAGGAAATTGCCTCAGGTAAAGTATGATGATAATTGTGATTTTTTTACTTCTGATTTTGAAAAGCCACATAGAGTGAAATTTTATTTCCAAATAAAGCAAAAGCCTTCCAATAAAACAAAAAAAATGTGTATTTATAATAATTCTTTTTAAAATTCAATCACATTATGTTATTAATATTTAAAGTTTTTAGGTTGTGTAATTTTTTATATATTAGATTACAAAGGACTGCAGTATAGAAACAGTATGGACATTAAGTTTAAAAAAGTCTTCCTCTGTCAAAATATGAATTTGATCTTTGGTATCCATAGCCTGAACATAGATCTCAAGCTTTTCTTTCAATGATTGAGATGATTGATGCACTAAAATATATTTCATAATTTTATTGTCTCATTCAGTATACTACTAACCACACAAACAGAAAGAAAAAGGAAAATATTATGCAAAAGGTACATATGTAACATATAAACACATAACATGTAAAAACCTATATTTGAGTCTTAAAAATGCTCTAAAGGAAAAAACAAATGATACTGCATTTGCCATCTCACAGAACAGCCTTACATGGTTTTCATTTGCCTTGTTTCATCCTTCACTTGGACAGGAAGCTCTTAACTGTTTTCTTTCATGCTTTTTTTTTCCCTCTCTTGCCTCCACTCCAGCGCACATGCCTGCCCCCCACTCCCCAACACACACTTTTTTTCCTATAGTCTCTGCAGTAAAAGCTACCATAGTTATCTCATGGAGATGTCTCATGCAGACGCTTCATGCAGACCTCTGCCAGTGGAGGATAGGAAACGCTGATTGAGAAAGGGTTTATCTACTTTTCATCCAAAATATGTGAACCATTAAGGAAATTATAAAAAGCAGCAACAATATACTCTGGTTTTATTCAGAACCTTTCCCTTAGCGATTATTAAAACGACGATATTTTTAGCCAAAGAAAGCAAAATGCATCTGCAGCAGCTGGTTTCCAAGGAAACAGAATAATTTAAAACCATGTGGAACTCTGCTCTCTAATTTTCATCAATTCCCCTTCATTCCTGGAGGTAGCTTTACTCAGAATTTATAATTTCCAAAAAACATAACTGCCTTGATTTATTTTTTTCTAACACATTTTAGGAGGTGAGAACTCTCTGGACTTATATATCACCTAAATTCCAATCTAGGGGTAGATTAATTTCTATCATTATTTTGTTTTAAAAACCAAGATCAGAAGATTCCATCAATAATTAGAAACATAGCAACATTGCAGTATCGTGTAATGATTTTTGAAATCCAGAAATAGTTCAAAATAAACCATGCAAGTGTATTTGCTTAGGTCAATAAGACAAGCATATAAACATATTATTAGCTATATTTAGTATGTTAAGGAAATTTAAGCTAGTTCTCCATTCATTTAGATGATCTTTTCCAAATATGCAGTAGTTTTTCTCCCCTTCTCTTTTTGTAATTTTTTTCAAGAACTATTTTGCTTTTGTCTCTCATTTAAAACCAAACCCCATTTCTCAAACAAAAACAAAAAGCAAAGACAAGATCAAAAAAATTCGTAGATATGATACATATTCATTCCTGTTAGTTTGTGATTTATTCAAAAGAAATATTTTTAAAATACTTGAATACACCATTTACATCAGAGAAATACTTTTATTATAATTGACAAGTCTTAATTGATTGCCAATGTGCCCAGGTCAGCAGAAATATTTCTTAAAAGAAGCTTGATTTTTAATTAGATTCCCTCCTCCCTTAACTGCTCCCTGTTTATGAATTAAAATAACTAGAAAAGTAAATGACTTGTAGTAAAATTATTTTTCTTCTTTTTACTGTAAATATGTTATTTAGTGTATATTTTTAGAACTTTCGCCTATTTTCCCTAAGGGAAAATCAAAGACAGTATTAAGAGATACAAGCAACTGGTTAAGTAAAATCTTAACTTCTGAGCTCTTTAAAAAAAACAAAAACAAAAACAAAACACTATTGCCCTAGGGATATTACCAACAATATAAATGCTGCAAAAGAACCCTTATCTAGATATGTTTGATTGATAAATGAAACTGCCAATGAAATTTGCCTATTTAGATGCTATTTTTTTACAGCAATGTTTAATCCTTTACAAACAGGTTTCTGAGGTTTTAAAATGAAAACAGCCCTATGCATGTTGCTAAACGTAGAGTCGTTTTATCATCACCTAAGCTTACGATTTACGAAATAAAATGATACAATTACTCAGTAGCATGAGATTTATCAAGAGCAGAAATTTAAATGAAAGAGCTTAAACGCACACGAAATCATTCATTCTAATGCAACACTTAGAGTCTCCAACCTGCAAAAATTATTTTCCTAAACCACTCACTGTATTGTACATATTAAAAGACACCACATGAAATTTTATGTCGTATATTCAGAGAAAGCTCCATGTTCTCCGAACCTGTGGAATTTACCGGGCTTCCGTCATCTTTCCCTTCATTCCCAATCACACAAACTTGAATTGGAAAAAAAAAAAAAAAAAAAAAAAGACACATGGTGATTCATTGTATCTATTAATTTTGCTTCAAGAACACTTCCTAGAAAGTTAAACAGAGCAAGACATGCCTCTGGTGTTTTTATCAGCTACTGGTTTGGCAGGAAGAAAAAAACCGCTCACTGCAAAGCTTCCTTAAGCCACGAATGGGACACACTTTCGGGAAATGTCTTCAGAATAATTTTCGTATCATAAGATTGTCTCCATAGGCACTGAGAAGCATTCTGTTTTGAAGAAAAAGATTTTTTTTCTTTTTTGCTCTTACCTGTAAATATGGTTTCTGTACTTCAGCTCCGTCAGAACAGACTGAAGAGTTCACTCCTCCCTCGTCTATCCATCGGGCAGCAGCCGACCAATAACAAAGCCAGATCCAGGCGTTCTCCGGCTCACGCTCCCTGCTCTGCTGCCATCCCTTGTTTCCTCCCACCCCCACTCTCGTAGAGGGCAAGTCCTTGCAGCTGAGAGAGAGGAAGGGAGTGGAGAACAGGAATACGAAGAGGAAATGAATAAAGAAATGAAAGATATTTCAAAGAATAGCTCCAAACTACAAAACAAAGCAAAACAAAACCAAAACCCACAAACAACAACAACAACAAAAACCCCACAAAATAATATATATATCTGCAGGTGAACTTAGCTGAAGTAAAATGCCTCTCTTCGGCTTTAGGAAAATAGGGTTAATCAGTGTCTCGACCACCTGAAATTAAAGCCAAACACTCATGATAAAACCTAGGTAAATTGCCTGTCTTTTCAGCTCCCACTGATTTTTCTCGGGGGTGGGGGGTGGGGGAGTGGAGAAAGATCTCTCCGTGGTATGTTTTGATATGTAGATAGAGGAGGTTGAGACTGAACATCAAGATAACATTATGCATATGCCGTTTGCAAAGAGATAAAATTAAAATGAATCAAGACCCTTTCCGTCGATGTAAATGTGATGTATTTGCATTTGAACCTCTGTTTGGCACTGTTTCCACTTAAAACCAGTTTCAGAGTCTAATCAGTATGAAAGGATATTTCTTCCTGAGAATTAGAATATTTAAATATTTCAAAGCTATGTGGTTTGCGTTACTTCAGATTCCTTAAAAGCTGGCATCAATTTGCCTTTGTGAATAATGGAGCTTGTTAAAGATTAAAAAGGGATCAGCCACTTAGTTGCTGTGTCTCAAAGTGACTAATTGAACTCCAATTTTATTCTAATAACCTTGGGCAAAATCATTTCACTTTTGAACTAAGAACATAACATGTATAAAAGGACAACTGAGGAAAGCATCCAGTTAGAAGCCTTTAAGGCAACAAAACAAATTCATCTATAGCTTTAAGGAGGTTAGGTTGGGACTAACAAAGAATTTAAACTATACACAGATTCTTAATTTTAAAAAATAGAATACAAACCATGGCTCTTTAAGATAAAAAGTGTTATTAATTGAGCTTCCGCTAGTGGAGGTGGTCTGAGAAAATTTCCTTGGGGAGCTATAAATTAAACAATCGATACTTTCTCCCCCTTAGTGCTAGGTACTGTCTACCTGAGATATTATAGGTTTTGGTATTCAATTTCTTAAATCGGTGATGTATCCTCATGGAAATAAGACCACAGGGAAAAGAAAGAAATGGCAAGAAAGTATTCTTTATCTCCAAGAGTAACATGGGAGCAAATTATTGGTGGTCCAGAAACAACTATAAGGAAAGGGTTTAGGGGTATCAATCTTGTCAGCAGGGAGTGGCTAGTAACTTGACCTGACACTGACTTTAGAGAGAAGTACACTGATTTCATTTAGTGTGTGCAGTTATTTGGAGTAGTTTTGGGAGACTCTACTAGAGATAAAGGGAAGGTTAGACTGTCCTTTATTCCCGCTCAGCCCCTCTACCATGGAAAATGCTTTCCAACCTTCTATGGTCTTAACTACTAGCACTTGCTGGAGGAATCCGTCGGACAGCATTTTTTAAAGCGGGGGCTGGGGGCTTTCTGCATCAGAATCATTGCTGGAAACCTTGTTTAAAAGTCAGATGTTTGGGCCTCGCTCCAGATGTAAGGAATCAGCATTTGAGGAGTTTGCAACTCAGCAATTTTTGCAAACTGCCCCAGGTGATTTTTGTGCCAACATGCTGTAGGTAACGATCCCCAGAGGACAAGTATTCCTTGGACACAAACTCTAACCAGATTTCATCATCATTTCAGAGAGACAAAAAGAGGTTGGGTGGGGGAGGGAGGTTAACAGATTCAACTTAGTTTGAATTTTTCGAATATCTAGATTGAAATACTAAGTAGTCAGCTGATCTGATGGATAGGTCCAGAGTGTAGGTGTGATTTGGAAATCGTCTGGAGCATGGTTAAACACGGAGAGTAGATGAGTGCCCTTACGTCAGTGTTTCTCCAAAGTGTGGCCCAAGAAACTCCCTTCATGGAATTAAAAATGCCGACTAATGGACTCCACCCCAAAGCTCCTGAGTCAGAAACTCTGGAGTGAAGTTCAGACACATGTCTACTAAAATTTCTTAGCCAACCCTCTTTGTACAATGAAATTTGAGAACCACCACTCTCAGAAGTAGACTGAGAATGAAACTCCAGGGTATATTTACATTTCAGAACAAATAGAAGAAGGGGATAGAAGAAAAGATTATGGGAGGAACAATTAGCCAGGAGGAGGAGAACCAAGAGAGTGTTCTAGCAAAATCCAAAGGGGTAGAGAATTTTGGAAAGATGCCCTATCAAAGGCTCCGTCAGGGTCTAGCGCCTTGCTATACAAAGTGCAATTCACTGAAGTTAGTTGAGGCCTCCCCTGGAGTTTGTTTAAATGGAGAATAACAGGCACCATCCCAGTAAACTGAGTCACAGTCTGCATTTTAATAAGATCTTCAGATGAGTTGTAGGCACAACTTAGTTTTATTCTTTACTCATTTATTTTTTTCATTGAAATATATTTGACATATAAGGGTGTAAATTTAAGGTGTACAACATGTGAATTTGACACATTTATATACTGTAATATGATTGTCACTGTAGCAATAATTGTGCCTCTATCACGATACATAATTATCCTTTCTTTTTAGTAGTTGGAATAATTAAGTTTTAGTCTCTTAGCAAGTGTGATGAACATAATACATATTATTATCTACATTCACTGTACTATACATTATATCTCCAGGGCTTCTTTACTACTTGTAAATTTTTTAGTTGTAAATTTGTACCCTTAAACAACATCTGTCCTGTCACCCAACCCTTATGCCTGGTAATCACCATTTTTTCTGTTTTCACAAGTTTGGCTTTTTAAAAAATTTCCACCTCTAAGTGATACTATACAGTATTTGTCTTACTCTGACTTGAGTTTTAGAAACACTGTTGCCACCTATTGAATTTGACTTAGTTCTTGGTGAAATGAAAGTAAATTTCATGGGACGCCTGGGTGGCTCAGTTGGTTAAGCGGCTGCCTTCAGCTCAGATCATGATCCCAGTGTCCTGGGATTGAGTCCCACATCGGGCTCCTTGCTTGGCAGGGAGCCTGCTTCTCCCTCTGCCTCTGCCTGACACTCTGTCTGCCTGTGCTTGCTCTCTCGCTCTCTCTCTGACAAATAAATAAATAAAATTAAAAAAAAAAAAAAGAAAGTAAATTTCAGTGGAGCATTTAGGGCAAGAGGCAGATTAAAGCGTTTTGTTGTTGTTGTTTTAAAGATTTTATTTTATTTATTTGACAGAGAGAGAGATCACAAGTAGGCAGAGAGGCAGGCAGAGAGAGAGGGGGAAACAGGCTCCCTGCTGAGCAGAGAGCCTGCTTCGGGGCTCAATCCTAGGACCCCGAGACCACGACCCGAGCCGAAGGCAGAGGCCTCAACCCACTGAGCCACCCAGGCGCCCCAATTAAAGCAGTTTTACGAGCAAATGGGAAATAAAGAAATGAAGACTATGAGTTCAGTGTTTATATACACCCAGAACAAGGATCTTATAGCACACTGATCACCAGGTTGTCTCAACTCAAAGGAGCTGAATATGAACAGAGGCATAAAGTGGTCTAGTTTGCTGATGTAGGTCTCTACTTTGTCCACTGCTCTGACAGAAGTGATAAGAATTAACAGAGGTTGATAGTGAGAGAGGAGACGCTTTCCTAAGGAATAACGACAGTTGGACCCTTGATCATCACAGGAGCTCAGGCATGTATTGCAAGAGTCGTCTGAGGATTTAAAAATCCTTTATGACAAGGCAATATAAGAAAAATCTCTATAAGTTAAATACCATTATTACATAATTTAAGAATTCTTAAAAACCTGGAAAATAAAGATAACTGAAAAGAATAAAAGAATTGCCAGTCCTTAAGGAAGTCTCAGAATTAGAACTGGTTGTCATAGGAAGGGACTTCAATATTTTATGCATTAACTGTGTGAAGCTTCCTCCAGCTGAGTTGTAGAGGTAAGGTTTCAAGATAATACGAGTGACCACTAAGGAAACAGATGAGGCTTTGCCCTCCAAGTGATTAAACAAAAATTATTCATGCTTAACTGGCTAAAGAGATTACCTTAAGAAAACCTACATTTCTGAAAGTCAAGGACTTGCCAAGTGAATAGAACTATCTTGAGGAGCAGTAGTCCAGATGCATCCAAAATTATGCTGTTCAGAAGCAAGAACACCTTTGCAAGGAACCAATCTGTCAAAGTTAAAAGACCTTCAAATATATTAATTCAAGCTGAAGGATCAATGAACTATTTCATGTCTCTGGTCTCATAAGCATGTTGAGAGTTAAAAAATACAGAGAGTATTATTTTTTTTATTCCAACTTCACTGAGGAAGTCATTAAAGGACTCTTAAATTGCCTTTTGGAAATTGGGATTCAGAACTATCAAATCAAAAGGTGTTAAAGAATACTAGGACTCAAAAAAAAAAAAAAGTACTAAGACTCTTCAGTAAACAGAGTAGTGCGACTTGTTGGCAACCACCCAAATGTCTGTAAGAATTCAAGGATAAATTTTGGTGCAACAGGCCAAAGTATTTTGCACGTTGCTGTAAGTTGCCTGGGTGCCACACAATTAGTGTGGCTTCTACCCATGTGAGAAGACCATGATAACCATCAGACAGTAAGAGATGCTCAATGATATTTAATAAAATCACCTAGGGTCCAATGCAACTTAATAAGAATCTATTCATTAGTGGCTTTTGAAGAAATTAACAATGTACTTCCAAAAGTATAAATTCACAAACATGTATTAAGCATTTTATGTGAAAGGTACTGTTCTTGGTATTAAAATACTACAGTAAACAAAAACAAGTCTCTGATTTTATGGAGTTTCCATTCTAATGGAGGCAAATTATATCTTACTTATACGTATAAGATCTATACTATGGAAGTGGAGTGCTGAATTAAGGAAAGAGATCCAAAGAGATCCAAAGTAAACAGCAGATGGGATTCCTACCCTCGAGAGGCAGCCCAGCAGAATGCATAACAAAAAGGATTTTGGACTACAGCAGTAACTGGAATAACTATAGGAGTAGAGGTGACAACCTATTTTTGTAAGAAAAAAAAAGTGTGCCTTATGATCCCTTGGTTAAAGAGGTTTAAGAGTATAAATTTTAATGTGGGCAAGAGTGATTTTTAAAAATTCCTTCCAATACTATCATAAAATATGACACTTCAGAAAGATGAGTATTGTAGAAAACTGTATCAAAAGTAAAGAATTCTCTTAGTGATGAGATACTCTGGATAAAAATAAAATTGATAACATAGTTTTTGCAGGGATTCATACTAGAAACAGCTGCAAATAGGGTTGTTAATCTTGTAACAATTAAGCAGTATTAATAAAATATTCTTGAGGAACAGCAAAATAGCCAAGGGCTCTGATTCTACTTATATTTCCTGGAGGGTGCCATAAGAAATACATGAGAATAAGAAAAAAAAAAAAAAAAAAAAAAGAAATACATGAGAATAAGCTATAGAGAACTTTACAGGTCAGCATGAATGAACAATAAAATAGTAGGAGATTTTAATTAGGGATAGATATAAAGTTATAACTTAAGGACAAGTAATTTAAACTTCAAAATGTGATGATGTTTGAACATCATTTGTAACTCAGGAAAAGATTACCATGTTGGTGCCTAAAGACATTATTTCTTGCCACCTACATTTGAGACACCAGAGTAGTTACCAGCGATCACATTTCAAGAAAGACACAGAATAACTAGAAAATATCTGGAGAAAGGCAAATCAAGGGATCATTGGAATTAAGAAATTTCAAATGAGTTTGCTCATGAGATTTGGGAAACTTGAAACTGGTACAAAAATGGAGAAATGACATAATCCAAGTCTTCAAATTATTGATGAGTGTGTATAACCTAAACAGAAATTTCTTTACCAAACTATAGGCAGTGTGAGCACTTGGAAGGGAGATCATTTCATGATTAATAAAAACAAGTCATTGTTTCCACCTCCCATCCTCCCCAGTACCCCACATATGAATTTCCCAACATGGATGGGAAATGCAGTGATTTAGACTGGACTGCTTTCAAAATAATTTAAGGGTTATCTTTAAGATTTTTAAAGCATGGAAAACTGTATTAAATATTTAAATATGCAGCACACAGCCCAGGGAGTGGCAAATAATAAGTGTTCAATAAATGTGGAAAGATAAAAATCCACAGCAAGTGTGAGAGTGGAGTTTGGAGAAAATGTAGAAGAAAAAAAAAGGGAAACAAAAAGGACTGAGAGAGAGAGAGAGCAAGCACGTACAAGCACAAATCAGAACCGTATGGATAAATTGATCTTGTCTTAACTTTGGCTACCCTTTAAAATTATATAGAAAAAGAATTTCTAACTCTCTGAGCAATGCCAACTTCTGGAACAAGGAGGTGAGATATCGATCCTAGAAATAAACAAGAAGTAACAGCCTTGTGAACCAGACTGAAATTGCTACTCTCTTTGGGTATTCATCTAGCTAATGATTCTCTGTCCAGAATATTCTGAGATGAATAAAAGGAGAGGAAAGCGAAATAGTGCCAAACTCCTTAATAGGAAACAATTTGGCAGGTGACAGTGAGAGAGAGCCCAACTAACACGGAAACATGCAAAGCATCTCTAAGATGCCTGCTGATTTTTGGTTAGGCATCAGAGCCAAGAAGTTGAAAGGAAGCTTGCATTTACGGCTGGTGAAGACTACAGAGAAAGCCTTTACTAAAGTGTGAGTTGGCTTTCCCCCAAACATGACATTACCCTTGAATGGAAAATTGATCGGATGACATATGGTGATAACATCTGCCACCCATGGATAGAGCCGTAGTGCCATGTGGGTGGTAATAGAAGCTGTAATAGTGAGGGTGGAGAATTTAATGACAGTATGTAACACCGAGGAAAGTAACAGCAATCTGAAAGAAAGGAACAATTTGTGTAAATCTTTACGATGGGTACTTCAGGACCATACATCCTGTTCTGTAGTCATCTCGGAGGGGCATGATAGAAATGAAAGATGCTTTGTCATTTTATTACCTCCAAGTTGTTCTCAGCCATAACCCCCAGGGAGACATTTCTCCCTTAGTGTTGTGCAGAGGCACTCTTTCCTTATCATTAAATAGATATTTATTACAAATCTGGGATGATCACAGCAAGACATCGTAGCAATTCAGGGCTGTTTGTGTTAAAGATAAAAATGAGGGTGGATGCATCACTTCCCAGATTTTCTAAAAAATATTTAAATATGAATTTAAGTAAAAGAAAACAAGTAGCAACATAATAACATTTGATAAATGAAATACTTAAGATATACTTGAAATGAAATACTTAAGATAATACTTGTTTTGTCCTGCTCATATGGAAGAAAAGAAATGGAACCCTCAGCTGCACACGGCAAACGGAAGAGCTTTATTTGCAAGACAGCAAAAAAAACAAGGTCTGTCTTGCCATGACTATACAATAAGGTAAGGTTTGGCCAAAGTTTCCTGTGGGATTCAAAATTTTGGAATGGCAGCAGGCATCCGGATAGACACGGGCAATAAAAATTTTTCAGGTGAATTTTCTTTTTCCCCAAATATCCTTCAAAACTGACACTCCTAATACAAGTTTTAAAAGTCTTCTTGATTAGTTCAAAGGTAGGTCTCAGTTTCTGCAAATTTCAAAGAATAGCTTTTGGTTTTCCTCTCTCCCAAAGTAAAAGAAAGCAGCAGCTGATCCACTCTGACACGAAGACGACCCTAAATTGACTTCTTAAAGCAATCCATAGAGGGTAATTGGCCAGGGCCAATTTTCACAACCAGTTTAAATTTTTTGATCTGGTTTAAACTAATCCAGTCTAAATCACTGCATTCCCTTGCTACTCTCTCACACACACACACACACAATTCTGAAGTCTTTGATCCTCCCAGTTTTTCTTCTTATCTCCATCTGCAAGAACAAAAATGACATCGAGACTTTAAGTTCTGATCTCAAAGCAGATGCTGTGAAGTGATTATTGTTATCATTATTAATAAATATCACTTTGCAGTTGTGAACTTCTCTTTTTATTTATTTATATATTTTTCAAATGTATTTTTTTGTGAACTTCTCTAAAGCAAGGGATTAAGAATCAACTCTTAAGCTTACAAAGGGATAAAAATGAATAGGGTATGTTTTGTGATCTTTTTCTCACCTAAGTGTTTGTAGTGAATAGTAGTTGATTGATGAGAAGCATACACAATAAAATGTCTCAGCAACCTACCTTTGTTTTGTGGGTTTCAGGAGAATTTCTTCCCGGACTAAGGCATATACACTTTCTTCAACAGGAGCAAGAAGATAGTATGTTTGAAAGTCTATTATATAAAGGAACTGTACTAGAGAAATAGCAGGAAAAACAGGAATGAAGATTAATGTTGTCTAGTTGTGAAGATAAAAACACACCTTAAAATCACAGCAGATCTACATGCCAGGTACTGTTTTATAATTCAAGGGCTGCAGAGACACAAAAGTATCTATTTTTGATAACTGACGTGATAAACATTTGGAACCTGAACTAGAAAACATATCTGTTTCTCATCTCAGATTTGCAGAATCAAAATCATGAAGTAAGTCTTGGCCCAAGAAATCTACATTTTCACAAGGTAATATACATTGTTCTTTAGCATCTTATTAAAGAAAATTTCACAAAGATACAAAATTAGAAAGAATAGGTGAAATAACTCCAATGTATCCATCACCCAGCTTCACCAATAATCAACTCATGACTGGTACAGTGTCCATCATGTTCCTATCCACTTCTGCAGAAAATACTTATGGTAGCAAGCTATAGGGGGCAGGGCTGTTGAGGGCCTGGCTGGGCTGCATTTATGGGCAAGGAGTGCAAAGAGGGGAATGCCCAGCCAGAATCCAAGCAGGAAGTTCATTGGCTTGAAGCTTGGGTGGAGTTCCAGTGGATGTTCATTGGACAGAAGGTAAGTCTTGGTCTTTCGTGAATCAGGTGTTTGTGGGAAATCAGGCTCTCTGTTTTTAAATTTGCTTCTTCTGAGGATACGTGCATGAGATTCTCCATTACACATCCCCTGGTTCCACTTTAGATTTCAATCCTTTCACAGTACTGTGGTGTACTGGAGAGGAAAAATAATTTTTCATCTACCTTCTGCGTTCTTGGCTGAGAACCCTGTAACAACAGACAGATTAATGAAAGAAAAGCAAGCAGAAGTTTATCAACTAGTACACCTCATATATACATGGGAGATACCCAGGTAAAGATGTGTAACACGAAGGTGGCCTAAAGACCACCTTTAGCTAAAGATGAAAGAAAGGTGTGGGAAGGCCTGTTATAGTGAGGTCCCCAGGAAATTCACAGTAAACAAGGGTACGGTTTCGTACACACATTGAAGCTGATGCCTTCTCCAAAGATGAGAGTTTCTTGTGGTTTAGTCATCCACTCTTCCTGATACAAAAAGAGAGAGACACTGACACATGGAGATTTCCTTTTCAGGTTTCCTTAAAGAGAGTAACCTCTATTGTTTTCAGAGTTTTTCTGTGTCTTCTCATTCTCAAAATAACCAGCCCAAGATAATCCTTGTGCCAAAGAGTCATATTTTGGGGTGGCGTCTTCTGCTTCCCTTCATTGTCTACATCTGAAACTTCCTCAAGAAGTTTCACAGTCTAGAAGCTGAGTTAGTACATGTCTCACCAAACCAGTCTCTTAGATCTGAGAAGAAATCAGTTCAGTTAAACGATTGTGTCTCATATCAGGAAATGGTGATACCAGATGGAATCCCAAAGTTGGGCTTATGTGGTGGGAGCAATAGGTATTTCATAGGAACCATTTACATGGAAGCAAAAGAAAAACAAAAGTTAATGATTAGAGTTGACTGTAAACCTTGTTGGAGTCTGGAGGGCAGTCTGTTGAGATGTCTGCCTGTCAAGCTTAAAGCATCTCGTGCAGTTTGAATGTCTCTGGTGACATCATCAGGTATTCTGGTGAACTTTCTGAGTGGCCCACACAGCAACAGGCAGGAAGCTTGTCCATACATAAGCTGTTGTGGTGATTTCCTTATGTCTATAGTCAGTCATGAAACTTCAACTGGCAGGGCTTTGGGAAAATGATAGTTTTTGTTTTTAGTTATTCTGGGTCAGAAGAGTGGGAGATAATTGGAAATGTTAATTTGGAGAGTGGTAGTCAGATATTTGAGGAAGTGAAAGAGTTCAGAATCCAGTCCAGCTTAAAGATGGGATAACAAAACCTTTCCAAAGACAATGTACAGGACTAGAATCTGATATCCTTAGATATCAGATATTGTTTTCCATTGAAACATAATTTTTCTTTTTCTTTTTTTTTTTAAGATTTTATTTATTTATTTGACAGAGAGAGATCACAGTAGACAGAGAGGCAGGCAGAGAGAGAGAGAGAGAGAGAGAGAGAGAAGCAGGCTTCATGCTGAGCAGAAACGGGACTCGATCCCAGGACCCTGAGATCATGACCTGAGCCGAAGGCAGCGGCTTAACCCACTGAGCCACCAAGGGCTCGAAACATACTTTTTCTATCTACAGTCACCCCGCTTCTATCAAAGATAATCACAGCAAGACTAATTTGTTTGCAAAATAAATCCAGTCTCATTAAACTTGGCCTGTTTGCTTATACAAATGCAGCAAGAATAGTGATGACCATAATATGCCCTTCTGAAGTCTGCTTTGCTACCACTCTTCAAAATAAATCTCAGATTGGACTTTTAAAAATCTCTCATAGCAAGGGAGCCAAACCAAGGACTTACCATTAAGACTTTACCTGTAATATCTATAGATTTGGGTGAATTCCTCTCTTCTCAAGGTCCCCAAACATCCTGAAGTTCCTGAACCTGCCAGGAAGTGATCTTCCTCACTCATGTCAAAGGTACCAGAAACCCTAATGGCAAGAGACCAGCAGGTTTTTTAGAAGGGGGCTTTATTGTCTTGACCTTGGTTTCTTAAAACCGGTCATTTCTGATTCTATGCACATCACGCTCAAATGGGATTCTTGTCAAAATCTTGGGAACATAACTAACTTTTCCAGTTGTGTCTTGTTACAAAGAAAACAGAATCTTGTTGAACTTTTGCAAGCAACTGTATTGCCATGAAAAAGAGGCTACTCAATTAGTTTCCAGTTTTACTGATTATGTCTCCATAGTATTATTTATAATCCTCTTGTATTTGGATCTAGAGTTTTGATCACCTTCAGGCTTTCACTTCAGGCTGTATATGTACTTCTATCAGTATAAGTATGACTTGGGTTTGTTTTGTTTGTTTTTGATATTAGGTATTCATAATTATAAGTTAGATCCATTGTTTGATTAGAAGCTGAAAATTAGTGACAAGGTAATACTACCATTCCTTGTACACTCAATAACTTCAATTTTTATTCTGCCTTAAGAGTTCAGGGATGCCTGGGTGGCTCAGTGGGTTAAAGCCTCTGCCTTCGGCTCAGGTCATGATCTCAGGTCCTGGGATCGAGCCCCGCATCGGGCTCTCTGCTCAGCAGAGCCTGCTTCCTCCTCTCTCTCTGCCTGCCTCTCTGCCTACTCATGATCTCTCTCTGTTGAATAAATAAATAAAATCTTAAAAAAAAAAAAGAGTTCATATACACGGGACAAAGTAAATATATTTTCCCACTTCATTTATCATTCAAAATAAAAGGTTAAAGGTTATATATATATGTAATTTTGCTAGAATTTAACAAGTTCCTTTTTTAAAGGAGGTTCTTCCATTCTGTAGAACCGTCAGAGTCATGCAAAGTGTTCGTGTTTGTTTTGCCACAGCCTCACCAACAGGTACTTTGTGACGCTTTTGAGTTTCTGTCAATCAGATTAGCAATAAATGAAATGCAGGTTTTTGAATACAGAATTTACAATGCATGATTAGATCTAGTATATCCTGGGTATTTTCCTGAAAGAGCTGAGATGTGTACTGGATTTTAAGTAGAATGGGGTGGAGGATGCCTTTGTTTCTGCAGTAGAATTTGAGAGATTTGTTCAAAGGCAAAAAATAGAAGAAGCTAATTTTAAGAAATGACAAGAAATAGGCTTAGCAAACTCTAGAGATTGAAATCCATTTCCTTTTAAGCAAACTGGTCTTTTTTTTTCCTTTCTTTTTTCCTTAGGGGATATCATTCTCCTTAGAAAGAAGAAGTAGAAGGGAGTAGATCTTGGGTTTGGGGATGGAAGAGAATTTTTTATAGGCCATAGAAAAATAAAGGAGCAGAAGTAAAGGGATTCAAGGGGGTTTCTGAACAACTGAAGTATATGGCTCTCGTTTGGAGTTAGCCACATGACTGGTGTTGCAACTGGCGCCTAGGTATAAATAAACCAAGTTCCAGGTCAGTATCGAGCTCTTGGACCTCTATGTGACACAGATTTCAGACTAACTCTTAATCCTCTTTGCTTTTGACATACTCACCTGACTCAACTCACAGCAAAAGAAACCTTTATCCTGCTTCTAACGCTTAGGCATTCCTTGAAGGTGACCCAAATGGTCATGTTGAGCACGGGCATTTTAGGAGATCCTTAGTTCTAGATCTCTTCCTTTTACCATTTCCTTCACTTCCACTAGGAGGGACTGGATACAATGAATCAGCCTAGAGTTATATAAGAGAAAACAGTTCTCATTTCTCTTTCTTAATGTTTCTCTCCGTGCACTCTCTTCCAACCAAAACAGGATCTTGGATTGGAAATTCTGAGAGTTCCTCTGGAAAACCTGATTACAAAATCCTTTTTCTTCAGCCTGCCAAGACACACATTTCATGAGCTTTCTAGATAATTGGGCCTGAGAAATAACTTTCTGGCAAAGAGTAAATTGGTCTTGGGCCAATACTGGGTCTCTAGGAAAGATTGCTTAAAAAGGAAATTTCAAGATAGTTATGATGTGAGAGTGGTCAGTGACCAAATAGGCATGTTTCCCTTTTAAATGCCATTACTAGCATAGAAAAATATGTATTTTTCCACAGATGAAAACACCGTTATGTCATGGTTTACTCCTGTGTTAAGGCTTGAGGCTCAGATTATGCAGAGAGGAAGAAAACCCCATTCCATTTTCATGAGATGTTGCCCAGTGTACTCCATCCTGTACTTTCAATTCTGATGTGTGAAACAAACGTTCGTAGCCAGATAGCTCCCTAGTTACCACGCAGGTGCAGCTGCTGAACATAGCACTGTTGCAACTAGTTTTGACACAAGCCATTTGTGCTTGAAGAAATGTCTAATTTTTTGCTTTCCTCAGATGGTTTCACACACCCGTATCAAGCGGGGGCTTTTATTATAACATTCGTTTTGGGTCAGACTACACCCATTTTTGGGAACCCACCAACACAAATGTTAATGATATGCAGATCTGGCCTTTCTTAAGATGGCATTACATCAGCCAAATTCCATTTCCTGGGGAGGTTGCTAAGACAATTCATAAATCTTGCCAAATTTCATTAATGTGCTGAGTAGACCCGATGTTATCGTATGGGTGTTTATCAGGAGCCAAATCTCTGTACATACATATTGATCATCTCCTTTTTGTGTTTTTCCTGACTACTGATTTCCATAAAAAATAGGAGGTTTAAGGAGTCTCAACCATGTGCATTCCCCTTGAACAATATCTATCACAATATTTTTATGTAATTTCTCACAGGAAAGTCAAAAAATTTACCATTCTCAAGAGACTGTCTCATGGTTTAATGCAGACCCTGGCTCCTCTGTTGGTCATCGGTCTTCTGTTGCTATAAATCTACCTGAGTGAAAAGTAGATTTGTTTTCAAAAGTCGACAAACTCAACACTTCCACCTGGATGTCTCACAGACTATATAGCTGTCCTGTCTTATCACTTGCCATGGCCTTGTTTACTTCCTGGAATTCTAAGTTCATCATAATTTTGCAATTATGCAATACTCTCTTATTTCCATACATTCATACATTTTCTTTCCTCTGCTCTCATCTGCTAAAAAAAACCCAGCAAATGCCAGTTAGCCATAGAGCCTTAGAACAGACACTGCCTGGCCTGAAGCCCTTCCTATTTCTTTCAGGAAGTCTTACAGGGGTGGCAGTGATGGTGGTGGTGTTTCTTGGCCCTCTATCCCTGCTGTCCTTTGTCCCCCTCTCCACTACAAAAATGGTGTTATTGTGTGGTAACGTTTTTTTTTCATGGCTGGTTCATGCGATGTGGGCACATATGGCTCTCCAATAGGTTTTGAACTTGGACCACTGAAAATAAAGACTTTTGGTAAAACATTCTACTTATGCCCCAAAGCAGGGGAAAGAAAAAACAAACCTGAAAATGAAAACAATAGAGTGCCTCCTTATAAGAAAATTTTGAGGGTGAAATTTTGCAAACATTTTCTATAGAAATATGGATAAGGATCATTATATTTGTTATGGACTGAAAGTTTGTGCCCTATCCCTCAAATCCGTATGTTAAAGTTCTGATTTCCAATGTGGTGGTACTAGGAAATGGGGTCTTTGGGAGGTGACTGGGGCATGAGTGTAGAGATCTCATGAATGAGATTAATTCCCTTATAATAGAGACCCCAGGAAGCTCTCCTGTACTGTCTATCAGGTAAGGACACAGTGAGAAGATGGCCTTCTACGAATCAGAAAGCAGGCTGTCACCAGACTCTGAATCTCCTTGTGCCTTTATCTAAGATTTCTTAGCCCCTTGTGAGACAGAAATTTCTTTTGTTAAAAAAAAAAATTATTTTGTTTATAAGCCACCCAATCTATAGTATTCTGTTATAAGCTGTCCAAAAGGACTAAGACAGTATTTACATTATAACATACATTAATCTAGAGGTAATATTTTAAAATAAACCAGGAACACCTGGGTGGCTCAGTCAGTTTAGCATCTGCCTTTAGATCATGATCCCAGGGTCCTGGGATCGAGTCCTGCATCAGGCTCCCTGCTCAGCTTGGAGCCTTCTCCCTCTGCCTGCTACTCCCCCTGCTTGTGCCCTGGCATTCCCCTCCCCTCAAAATTAAAGAAATAAAATCTTTAAAAAAATTATAAACCAAAAATATTATTGATTCAAACACATTCCAGGTGGAGGGGGTTAGCCAAAAATTCTATAACCAACTAAGTAGGTAAAGAAGATAACCTAAAAGTAATAAAAAATTTAGAGTTATAGGGATGCCTGGGTGGCTCAGTTGGTTGGACGACTGCCTTCGGCTCAGGTCATGATCCCGGAGACCTGGGATCGAGTCCCGCATCAGGCTCCCAGCTCCACAGGGAGTCTGCTTCTCCCTCTGACCTTCTCCTCGCTCATGCTCTCTCACTGCCTCTCTCTCAAAATAAATAAATAAAATCTAAAAAAAAAAAAATTTAGAGTTATAAAAAACTTCAAATGAAGACCTCAGAAAACTCAAGAATACTTTCAACAAAATGTTCTTGTCAAAAATTGAAGAAATTTCAAATAGGTCTTTGTGTTTATGGTTGTGCAGTAAGTTTGCAAAATTCCCAAGGGTTTTGAGGTAGCTACAACTTCTAGAAGCTTAAAATCACTAAATGGATTCGCAAAACTCTTAGGAAAGGCATTCCTAACATTGCCTGGGTCGTTCTAGCACAGTCTGGCCTTGAAGGCTTCACCATGTTCATGCCACTATCTCTTTATCTCCTTGAGAGCTGTCTCAGCCACTTTGGATTTCCCTTAATTCTACCATATTCCTCTGCTTCATGGCCTTGCCTTCTGTCTGTGGAGGCCTTACCTCACCTCCGTCCTCTCTCCTGTTATGTTCACCAGCTTAATGCTTGCTTACACTTCAGAAAGCAGCTCAAATCTAATTCTTCAGGGATGTTTTCTCTTGCCCTGTCAGATTCTATTATGTTCCCTGTTACGGTTTTGTTCTAACATCCTGTATTTGCATTTCCAAGTACATGTTACTATTTGTGCTTAGATATTTGGGTGATGGTTTAGTTAGTATCTGTTTCCTTAACTAGACTGTAAGCTACAAGGGGTGAGGTGTTTGATTTGCTCACCATTCAATCCCCAACATCTAGTACGATGGAATTGAAAGCATGGGCCCAGATTTAGAGCCTTCACTCCACTCCAGGCTCTAGCATATAAATCTCTCTAAGGCTTGCTTTCTTCTGTGTAATTTGATTAGTAGTAATAACTTCTTTATAGGGTTGTTTTTATGTGTAAGGAGACAATATTTATATTTATGACACACACACGCATATATATATATATATTTAGTACAATTCATGTAAGAAGAAATATTTGCTGAAAGAATAAATAATAAAGTAGTAATATAGATTTTTCAGTACATATTAGTAGAGTACTGATTTTAGTAACTAATAAATACTAAATTTTAGGAAGCTTTAGTAACTCCGTGTTGAGTTTGCAATTTAACCCTTAGGCGTGTATAAAAGGGAAAGCCCATGGAAGTTTCTATCACCCTTCCATCAGATGGAGTAAAACAGTTCACCCCATCACTTACCTTGAAGCCTCTGTAAGGGCCATAGCTTTATTCATCATTGAATCTCCATCATCTCGTACTCTCCCAGATGTGTAAAAAGGTGTTACAAAATATAACTGAATAAATAACACTACTCCTTATCAATTTACAGGTGGGTTCAAGACCAAATACCTAGTTTGTTTGTTTGTTTGTTTTAAGATGTATTTATTTATTTGATGGGGGAGGGGCAGAGGGAGAGAGAATCTCTAAGCAGACTCCACGCTGACCACAGAGCTTGACATGGGGCGTGATGTCACGACCCTGAGATCACGACCTGAGCTGAAACCAGAGTCAGATGCTTAACTGCCTGTGGTCCCCAGGAGCCCCCGAAATATCTAGTTTTATTCCTAGTGGTTGATCTGTATTTATAGAGACCAGGAAATTTATTTAATGGGGGTAGGTGGGTGACCCACTTATTCAGTTGACTACTTCAATAAACTTAGGATAAATCCTTCCTAAACTTTGAAATAATAGAATGAATTCTAAATGTTTCCATTCTTTTCTGTCAAAATTCAGAAAAAAGTAAAAACTAGTAAACCTCATAAATCAGATGAAATCCACCTCAGATTGAATTTTAGGCATATTTTGAATATAATACTATAGTCTGAATGAAAACTTTCTCTTTCTGGAAATGACAGTAAACACAATAGGAAGAATTTAATAAAAGAATTGAACACTTAACAACACAGGTAGTAACTGGTGCATATTAAGCACTTCATGAATACCCACCAAGAGAAGGAACAGGCTGTGTTTGACATCTCTTTTAAATGTTTAGGTCTCAATATTACAGCAGTAGTGAACAGTAAAACAGCTGGAGCAAGGACAACCCTAACTAGTAAAAGAGCTGGGGCCCCATAATCTGCACAGGATCCAAGGTCACAGCAGACATGTTTAGCACAGAAAACATAGATAAAAGTCACCATCTACCAACTTCTTCTGGAAACATTCGGACAAGCCCATCTTGGGAAGGAGGGAGGGAAAGAAGGAAGGGGGGGAGGGAGGAAGGGAGAGCGGAGAGGAAAGAAAGGAAGGAGGGAAGGAAATAAGAGAAAATGGTATGTAGAAGAACAAGGCTTGCAAATAGGGATTAACAAATTCCCACCTCGCTGGAAGTTTTTTCTCATTATTTTCATAGGTTGGAGAAATTTTGAGGAACAAAGAACTCGATTTTCTGTATGTAAAATCATGTACATGGACATACCTACACCAAGCACACACATTTGTTTCTATGTCAAGCCAAGGCATTTAGGAATATGCCTGAGAAAGAAACTGTTTCTGATAAAGGTAGTACAAAGGGTCAGTAGAGTATTCCTTGAATACAATATCCTTTTTGGGGGAAACTGTTTTCAAAAAATGTGGGTAGTAGGGAGAAAGGATAGAATCTTCCTTGCTTTATTTCTTCAGTTTCTAGGTAGGTGCAAACAAAGGTATGAAGCTGGATCAGGCTAGACAATAAAAAGCTTTATCAAATAAAAGCAACCTCTTTCCTATTGTTATTCAAGTTATTGTGGAAAAGATGTGGAAGGTAGGCTGTCAAGAATATCACTTCATCATTTGCTCTCAAAACCGAGTGTATTTCATAAGCACGTGACAACTATCAACAGAAACTGAAATGATATATTCATAACCCAATAGGATTTATTTCATAATAGTCTTAATGACTTCATTTGTTTCCTAGGTAGGAAAGGATTCAAAAGAGAGTGGGGGGAAAAGAAACAAACATCAGAGGAAGACCAAAACTGTAAGGATGCTTAGAGTAGACAGATCAAAAGCATAAAAGCCACATGTATGTAACAGCAGCAAACATGGTTTACTCATTATTTCACAGTTCGGTAAAATATGGTGAAGTAGTGTACAGAGTTAAACATGTGTTACTCATATAGTCAACTGATGTGAGAAAGCATAGGTTATATTTCTGAAAAATGGAAAAAAACCATTTAAATAAATAAAAAGAACAAACTCCTGGTGCTTTTATGAACCAAGAACTTTAAAAGCAAGATCTTATTTAATTCCAGTGACACTTCATGGTAGGTAGCATGCCGTCTAATTTTACAGGTGGGAAAATGAGATCAGAGAAATTAAACAAATTATCTGAATTAAATGAGTAAGGAATTAGAACATGGGAACATCTGACTCTGCAAAATATATCACTGACATCTTTCAAAAACCTTGAAATCTATAGTGTCTTGCCAGTAAAGGACACACACACGGTATTTTGGACACAGACCCTGTCCACTGAATTCCTCAGCCTTGCCCATTGTCAGACAAGAAACTGGGCCATAGCAGGCTTCCTCAGAATGAATACGCACATCAAACAAGCCATCATTTACTTTCTCAGAATTGAAAACTTGGGGGTGGGGGGTTAACCTTAAAAAAAACAAAAACAGAAACAAAAAAACAGTCATTTTACCAGCGAAAATGGATTTATTTGGGAATAGCCGAGAACTCCAATACTGGACAACCAACCTACAATAAAAACCATAGACAAGTCTGCTGAACAAAGGAAAAGAGTACTCTTTTACAGAGGGAAGGGGGAAGTTGAGAGGATTGTTATAAGCAAAAACTCCATTGGAGTAAACTGGGAGTTCAAAGTATAGTGGCTTTTCATCGGCTGAGTTGTGACTGTCTTTCACTGGCTGGGCTGTTGCAGGGGTGGGGGGGTTGGACATGGGGGGGTGGGGGTGGGGTAAGGGAGTGGGGGGGATGGTAGTAAAGTAGTATCCAAGCGCAAGGTAAGGTCCGTCTCTTCCTGTCGGATTTGCCATTCATGAGGAGTTGTAGGGCCTGAGAGCTTCCCTGCTGAACCTCCTGACTTCGTTCTAGTGAGGTTTCCCTTTATTATTTTTCACAGTGGTAACACAGATTTTTATATTGAGCACTTGGATAAAGGTGGCTTACTCTCTGATTTTTTAAACAATTTCTTTGGAGACAGATCTTAAAATGGTTTAAGTAAGATTTGGCGATGTCATAAATACTAATATAAGACATATTAGAAAACTACATTGAGGCTCACATCTTTTTTTCAACATATTAGGCTGTCAAGCCTATAGTGTCAATATTTAATTATATAGAATTGACAAATAAATAATAAAATGCTATTATGCCATTTAAGTAATATTGTATATTCACAGTAAAAAATGCATTTATTGACATGGAAAAAAATTCATAATGTGTACTTTATGAAGCAACTATTTAGTGTGTGTGTGTGTGTGTGTGTATAGAAAGAATTCTGGAAGAATGTATCAAAATGTTTACAATTTTTTTTCTGTAGATAAGGTCATGTCATGTAGGCTTTTTTCTTTTGCTTATTTACGTTTTCAAATTACTATGTAATAAATATGCACCATATAAAATTACATAATAGGTTAGCATAGTAAATCCCTGTTCAAATGTCAAGATTTCATGGACATCAAAAACTCTTTGGTTAAAGCCAAAAATCGCTTTTGTGACTTCAAATAATTTTCGACACAAAGATATTCCACCAAATTAGGTTAGGGAGAAACAAAGAGTTCTTTTCCAGGAAATAGAAGGCCCCTTTCCTGCTCATGAGTTCTGTTAGAAAAACATTAATCCTGACTCAAGTGTGGGGTGACATCTAGTGAACCATTTCTGTAGATGATTGCTGGGTTATCTCCTCTATGGCTCCCTCTCCTGCCTCTTTGCTTTAGTACATTGTCCTTCAGATCTGTCCTTTTCCAAAGCATGTGTATGTCCCCAATATAGAGAAGGCAGTATCTGAGTCATGTGTAGGCATAAAAGAGATTTCTCATTTTGTGCACCTTGGCAAGAGAGAGCTGTTCAGTTTGCCATGTAAATAACACATGCTCTTTTCTCTGAAAAACAAAGACTTTGGATTTTAGGCCTTGGATTATGATTCACCTAGCTTTTCATCTGTTCATAGTTAATAAGATGACTCCGTATTTGCTAAAGTGTAGGACAAGCAGAAAGTATCTATAGCCAGTCAGCAAGTCACAGACCGACTCTTCCTTCACCAATAAGCTTGCATTTTGGGGAACAGACTCCTATCCCTAGGAGATGCTAAGAGAGGCAAGCGTAATCCTTGGGTTCAAGACAGATAAGTTCATTATCAGTACTGAAGTTCATGACCAAGGCTGTACTAGCAGGACCTGTAACTTAATGCTAAACTATATATTACTGAGATGGAAAATACTTTCCAAAGTCAGGATTGGTCCTGAAAAACAGACTTGACAGTAGCCAAGGGGCCTTGGCAATAGGGAAAAATACTGTGGGCAGGGTTTGACACATGAAGTGGATAATCCTCTGTAATAATTTTATATAATAGAGTTTAGTCACTCTCCATACTATTTTAAAAGTGATCAGGATCCCATTTAAAGGTTGCCCATGAGTATAAATCATTGATATAAGTTTGAGATCATGGCTCTTCTGAGTTTTAAGAGGAATTTTGACATTACAAACACTTTTGGCCAACCATAAGCAGAGATTTAAGCAAGCACTGGACATTTTATAGTATCATTCCTGTAGTAAAAAAAATGTTGAGATCCATTAAGTTCAAGTTCAGACGGTAGGATGGGGGAAGGGGAGTGGTGGGAGAAGAAAGGATTGGAGTCACATGACAAAGCTTGCTAGTCATCCTACAGAAGTACTTATTATATATTATCCATATTTTCTCTAAAACATGAGGCTGACTAGAGATCCTATTTCCTGAAAATCAGATTTTAGTCAATAAACGTCAAAGGAATAGAATAAACAGCTTGCACACTTACACAAAAATAAAGATAGTGAAGTGGCATACTCAAAAATCCACAGCATTATGGATATTAAATAAAATTGGGTTAAGGCAAATTTAAGTTACCAGTATGTACCCATTAAACTAGCAAAAGCACTAAAATTCCATTGGTGACAGGTTAAGGTAAAAAGGTACGCTTATATATTTTAAGTGACATTGTAAATTGGTTCAAATTTTCTGTGGAGCTATTTGTGACAAAAACTAAATAATGGTTTCTTTCCTTTGACCTAGTAATTTCACTTTGGGGAATATACTCCTAGAAAATAATCTAAAAGCAAACAAGTAATTTGTTCCAAGCTTTTCATACAAAGCTGTTAGGAAAGGGGAAATTTAAAAATAACCCAAATGTCCAGCATTAAATGATTATCAAAGGAAACTAGTGTTTAATACCCTGAAATACAAGCTGGCCTGTTAAGTTGTGTGGACTAGTTAATACAGGTCCGTATTTATAGTAAATAACTGAGTGAAGTAAAAAAAGTAAGATCCATCTGTGAAGTCTGATTAGTCATCTATAGGCCTATGGATGAGCTGGCCATCAGGAAAGACGGAAGTGAAGAAAGGGAGTGAATTCAGGTTATTGATATATTGAGGACTTCTGTGTCCTGATATCTTTACATAACTTAACTCTTTTAATCTCAGAGCAGTATGTGAGACAGATACTATTTATCCAATTACTAGTCAAGAAACCCACTACTTGCCCATGGTCACGTGACTGGGCAAGGGACAGAGCTAGAATTTGAACCCTGTCTGGAATTCCAAAATCCCTAACTTTTTCTAATTCATCATATTGGATGTTTTCTGAAGTTCTTTTTAAAAACCACTAGTCTCATTACATGTGCCTCCAAAATAGATTGATTGGTTGAATAATTTTGAAAATGTATTAAACTACATCTTTCTAATGTTAACTGGCAAAACCTTGGAAATCTTAAAATAAATAAGCCCATTTACATTTGTTTAAGCCAACAATTCCCAATCCAGTAAATCCTGTTGGGGGTTGTGTGTTTACAACTGTATGTAAGTATATATGGCAACTGTTAACAAGCCATAAAACAAGATCTCCAGAACATAGTTTGGGAAATATCAATTTAAAGTTTCGTGCTCACTAGGCATATTCTTCTGAGGTTAAGTATTAAAACCTCAAGTTTTTAAAATTAAAACTAAAAGCATTGAGCTTAAAGTGTTGAAATTTATAGAAGTTATCTCTACTGCATAAACCTCTATCAGAAGGCACTCAGAGAATTAAATGTAAATTAGGGAATTGCTCAGACTTTAATGTAAATATATATGTATGGCTAAAATAAATATATATAAAATACATACATACATAAAATACATATATGAAATATGAATAAATATTTTCCCATATTTTCTCTGTTCCTTAAAATAAGTGACAACTCTTTAAATGTTGGCACAAAAAATCACCATGGGATGCCTGAGGTTCATCTCCCCTGGAGGAACAGTTATATGGCAATTTGTCCTAGTTATTCTATAGATAAGAATAATAAGAATTTTGACTTTATTGGATCAAAAATTTAGCTACCAGAGTGCCACTGAAGAGGAGGTAGAAGATGAGGATTCTGAGTCCGTGAAGGAACACATCCTGGTAATGACACTGACCCCAGCCCTCTGAGGGACAATTAATTGTGTTGGTGAACTTAAAATAAATGAACACTAGGAGCTGAAACCCTGTGGGGTCTAGGCTAGTCAGGAATGAAGGTGTGGTTCAGAGGACTAATGTTTTCCCAAAAGCATTTTCACTTCAAGAATGTGGCACTGGCCATACTAGAGAATTCGGCCCCCCTTCTCTGACCTAACCTTTGGGTTCAAGAATTGCTTTGACAACCAGCCAGTTCTTAGACCATCACAAGCATTATAATTAGGTAGCTGGGGTATGTAGCTTAGCTCATAACCTTCACCAACTTCTCGTAACTCTGTAACTCCTTGAATTTCAAATACAATAGGAGACCAAGACAGATTTGTCACTCCTCTTTAGATACTGATGCTGGATTTCCTGGGATACATGACAGGGATTGGTGTAAGGATTTAGAGGAGAATTTATTGGACTCCTGGACCCATTACTGTTTCTACAATGTGCTAGTCCCAATACATGGAGATGGACTGGCATAGATATGTGTGCCCAGTTTCCAGGTCAATTAGGTCAGAATCCATGGTTTGGGCACTGGTACTTAAGTTTCCCAGGTGATCTGAGGAATCTGGTCTGAGAACCACTGATGTAGAAAGCCATCTTTATTACAGATTTGAGGTGTACCTTGTAATGTATTTTGTGATTTAGACTGTCCTTAATATTTGCCGTCATATTCTCAGCTTCAGATTTCAGCCATTTCTGGTCTAGTTGATCTTGTATAACTTGTGGAACAAAGAGCAAAGCATACTGGACTCTATTTGAATATAAAATCTCATCAGTACCTAAAATTTCATCTAAGGAAAATAGGAACCTTATTAAGAATGATCTGTTTGACCAAAGATCTATAGGAGGTTTCTTGAGTATTTAGGGAAAGAATACTTTAAGCAAAAAAAAAAAAAAAAAAAAAGCAATGTAATAATATAAATTCAGGGAAAGAGATCATTCTTGCAACTTTAGGAAATAATTTTCTCTTTTTCTAAATTATAAGTAATCCCTAAATAGAAATAATAATCTAGTAGAAGTAATATAGAATATACCAAGTTCCTTCCATTAGCAAACCTCTAACTGAAATTCAGAGATTGTTAGGTTTTATTGAACAAAAAAGAGTTTGGAATTACTAAAAAAATGCAATGAATACAAAGTAAACAATATTATCCTTTCTTCCTCTCAGATGTTGGATCACATCCCCTATTCAAACAAAGCCTTGTTTCTACTTTCTGATCCACAAGACAAATGCCTTCTTGTTTTCATGATCAAAGATATAAAATGGTTTCCAGACACTCAGTTCCCACAGAGGATATGCTCACAAACTTCCTTCCTGACTTAAGGAAATATGTATTCAAATCACCAACATGTATAGTTGAGGAGCACTGGAGTTTTTTGTCTAAGATCCAGGACGGTCTTAGACAACTTTTTACATCAGTCTGAGCTTAAGTTTCCTCATCTATGAAACACGTTTCAACTGGCAGCTCACAGCCTCATTTTGGCCTGAAGATATGTTTTATTTGACAAACAGAACTTTTTTTTTGCATGCATCAGCTGCCAACATTTAAAAATTGGGATGTTTACATACAAATCCATTATTTATTTATTTATATTTTAAATTGGTAGAGTTGGCCTATATTCTCACTTAATAATTAGCTGTCGCTGTGTCTTCACTCCCCTCTTTAAATGGGGCTTGTTCTCTGAGACATCACAGTCCCAAGCAGACCTGTTCCACACACTGTGGTACTGTCTGGCTCCAGGAGCATTAGAGATTGCAATCTGTGACCTAAGAATCTCTTAGGTCTCGTCCAGGTCTGAAATCCTAGGATCCTCCTTTTCCTTAAACACAAAACACAAGAGTGGGACAGGATGAGAGGTGGATGGAAAGGGTTAGAACAGGATGGGGAAAGAAGGGAATTCTCAGCTTCCTTTGAGTGTAGATGTGTAATTTCTCTTAGACATAACTACTCCCTTCAAAAATTCAATTCACAATTTCAGAGTGGGTAAAGGGTGAGAGATACATACAAACACCATAGTCATATTTACCACGTGATATGGAACTGAGAGAATGTCAAGATAGAAAAGTAGCTACTGAATTTCCTTTCTGTTATTTCAAAACATAGTTTAGTTTTTTGTTTGTTTGTTTATTTGTTTAGAGGCAGGAGGAGAGGAGGAGAGAGAATCCTAAGCAGGCTTCATGCTCAGCACAGAGCCCAACACAGGCCTTGATCCCACAACCCTGAGATCATGACCCTGGCCTAATCAAGAGCTAGATGCCCAACTGACTGAGCCACCCAGGTACCCTGAAAGTTAGATTAGTTTTTTTTTTTTCAGATTATAAAGTCAATTACATCCATCTCAGAACATTTGGAAAATTAAAAATGTATAAAGCAGTTCCAGATTAACATCCACGGAAGTCAAATTTACAGAGATATAAAATATTTTATACTAATTGATTATAACAAGGTGCTACTCAGCACCTCTATATGTGTTAGGTACTATAAGGGATCCAAAAACAAAGACAAACCAAAGAAGTAATATTGAACTTCAGGAACCATATAATCTATGAGGAGGAAATAATAAAAGTAACATTTCCTTGTTATAAGGAAAAAAGACCAAAAATACAATCTTTTCAAGGTCTGTAATTCAGAGAAACTTGCCAGTAAAAGAATATAAAGAATTTTATATCATCCAAAACAAAGAATACATCTTCAAATTTTGATTTACACCAAATAACACAATTCAAAAAATAAGGAATTGACTAAAACAAAACACTTGCTTATCAATGTGATGCATATACATGATTGTACTTAATCAAAATTATTCCAAAACAAAAAATATTAAACTATTGCAAAAAAAAAAATCAAAGTAGAATATGAAGCCCATCCCCAATCACTGTGGTAGTATAAGAAATAGAGTTCAATTTCACAGTTACTAGATGAACATTACACTTTGACCTAGACTTCATGGGATCTAGCACTGAAAGTAATTACCATAACTTAAAATACCGTTTGAAAGATTTTCATTCTCATATAGGTCATAAACCAAGCAGAACATGATTTCAGTATGTTATGAATAATACTTGAGAGAGAAATTACCATGTCCAGACATATACTGGTAGAGAAGAAAAAAAAACCCTTCTCTTGATTTAATTTGAAAATGATAATTGGTTCATTTTTCAAAGGGCCTTAATTCTGAAAATGTTTTGCCATAGCCTTTTTGTGTATGTAAAACCTAATGATACCCTAGATAACAAGCTCCCAGATGAAATTACAAACAATTAGATGCTACATATGTCATTTTCAAGTCTACAATGTTATTAAATTATCATTGTTTTGCAAATTAATACTTGCTTTCATTTTTATAGTAAGTGACCAAGGGCAAAATAGGCTCAAAAATGAATGTAAAACAGAAAATAGGAATCACTAAAATTTGTGGCTATTTCGTTATACAATCATTTCCTCCTACATGTAAATTATGGTTTATAATAATAACAAAAGATTTCCCCTAGCTTTTCATAGTCTCAGAAACTGGTATGCTTACCACAGGATCTTTATTAGTCTAGGAAATTTAGTGGAAACAGCATACTATCCACTGGATAAGTCATGTACAATAAATGTGATCCTTCAAATTTACTGCTGATTTATCAAATGTACAGTTGTCAACTAATCCATTTCTTTGATGGATCAACATTTCCATTACTAAGAGAAAACGTACACCTCTGAGCTGTATACTATTCTCTGCAGACCAAAAAATGTGGTTGTCATGGCAACTGCAAACCGTGGCAAGTCTGTCATGACCCAGTAGATGTATAATGGAAAACATCTGCTGGGAAATCACAGCCTGGCACAAGGTCTTCGGGAGGAAGTATTTGTGAGAATTTAACCTTAAAAGATTTCCTCAACCCTGATCTCAGCCTCGCCCAATGCAAATATATAAAATGGTGCTATTCTTGCCAGTGTCTGCAGCGCACAACACAAAGAGAAACACAGAGAGAAAACACAACGTTTCATTCATTCATTCATACAACTTTTAAGGAATTAAGTAATTTCTTCACTATCAAGTTGTTTCTTATAAAGCTCCCCCCGATATAAATACATTATATGTTTATAAAAAAAATTGGAATTATTAAAAAAAAATAAAATAAAGCTCCCCCCCGACATACACACACACACACAAAGAAAAGGACAAATAATTTTCATTACTTGGCCTTAACCACCAATCTCGAACTTAAATGTGTATTGGAATTGCACACATGGCTTGTTAGATGGCTGAGCCCCCATGCCCTAAGTTTCTGATTCAGTAGGATGGGGTAGAGTCCGAGAATTTGTATTTCTAAAGTTCCCAGGTGACGCTGTTACTTCTGACCCTGGATCTGCATTTTGAGAACCACAGAACCTCAGAGAACTCTAAAAGTTTGCTAGTAAGAGAATTTTGAGAGGAAAAAGAAAAAGTCAGTTCTTACTGCAGATATAAACTGCAACTTCAACAGTATAAACTGCAGTGGTTTCTACACCTGGCCCTGCGTGAGAAATGATTTAAAAAATATAAAATTCCGGGTCTTACCCCTCGAGATTTGGTTTTAGTTTGTCTTGGATAGAAGCCAGCGCCTAGATATATTTAACAAGCATCCCAAGTTGATTCTGATGTAAGCTTGTTTCTCTGCTCTGCTTGGTTTACTAATTGGAGGCAAGTTGTCACTTTGTGGTACATCCCAGTCACCTGGAAGCTTGCTTTGAAACTTTCATCATTGCCTCAGCTCCTCAGGCTCAGTAGTTCTGGAGGGAACTCAGGAACTGAAATTCTGTCAGCCACCACTAGGACTTGGTGAAGTGACCACAAAAGTCACTCTTCAAAATGGCTTATTCAAGACATCTATTAAAGATTGGGAGGAAAATACTAGAACTCTTTTTTTTTTTTAAGATTTTTTTATCTGGGGCACCTGGGTGGCTCAGACCTTTAAGTATCTGCCTTTGGCTCAGGTCATGATCTCAGGGTCCTGCAATGGAGCCCCTCTTTATCCTCACTGCTCAGCTGGGAATCTGCTTCTCTCTCCCCATTCCTGCTCTCTCTTTCTCTCTCATTCTTTCTCAAATAAATAAATATAAATAAAATCTTAAAAAAAAAAGATTTTTATCTGAAAATTAAGAAAGACATTAAGCTTTACGCAGAAGTCTGGCTCTCACAGTGAGTCCTGGACAGTCATGAGTCACCTACTGTAGGAGGCAAGATGGACCTTTCTCATGGAGTTGGGGGAGAGGGGAGTACAGGACGTTGATAGCAATACTCTGGTTCCTGTATTATTACAACAGAGAGCAGTTCCTTGGGACTTATTTAGGTAGACTTTTGGATTTATTTTCGCTAGTTTTCACTGACCTAAGCCTTCAGAAAATGGGCTAGTGGCTTAAAAAGAATTGCAATTGATTGAAGACATTACAACTAATGCAACCACAAGTAAGCCACCTGAAATGGCACAACTCACACTATTTCCTGCTCTTAGTGCAAGCTGTTTCCCAACCTAATTAAGAAGAATAATCTAAGATCCAAGAAGTTGATCAATGAAAAGAAAGTAACTCTTTTCTGCAAGAAATGCAGGCTGTGGACAGAGCATATTTAAAATAAATGTTTCCATTATTACATAAACTCGTTAAAATTTGCACACCTGAAAACATGGAATTCAAATGTCCTACTTTGATTAAAAATCTTCAAAAAGGAAGAGCTACTGGCTAGCTCAATTAGTAGAACATGTAACTCTTGATCTTGGGGTTATAAGTTCAAGCTCCACATAAGGTGTAGAGATTACTCAAAAAAATATTTTAAAAAAAGAGCTTACTTTTAAAAAAATCTTCAAAAGGATTTCAGTAGGATTTGAACCACTGTTTAAAGATATAATAAACAAAAAAATTAAAATACGATTTACACTCGATTAGTTTAAAAAACTGATAGAATGTGGGGAAGATTAAAATGTGCTTGAATTTCAATAAAAAATCTTTAGTGGACAACATGGAGAAATGAATAGAATGATTTGGTAAACAAAAATCAAAAAATAGACATGATTCTTCCATTTGGATCTGCATCTTTTTTTTTTTTTTTTTTTTGTCAGCTAAGACAGACTTCTAAACCCAAATATCCAAGTAAGCTGAGGTTAAACCCAGATCTACAAATTTCTGTATTATAAAGTGTGAGGCTAGGATGTTTCGTAAATAATGAGGCAGGAAAAATGTTTTGTTCCTTTTTAAATTAGAATAGTTGTTAAAATGCTTGTTATCCTCTGTTTTTTAAAAAATTCTATTGTATTCTTTTTCAAAAGATTTATTTATTTAATTTAGAGAGAGTGAGAGAGAAAAAGAGAGAGGGTAAGTGGGGGAGGGTAACAAAGGGAGAGAGACAAGCAGACTCCCCACTGAGCGGGGAGCCAGACGCAGGGCTCCAAGCCAGGACTGTGAGATCACAACCGGAGCCAAAATCAGGAGCTGGACACTTAATCAACTGAGTCACCCAGGAGCTCCTAAGAAAATTCTACTGTATTCTTTGTAATGTAAGGACTATGGGAATGTATTTCTTTATAACATATAAATAAATAAATATACATGTAACCAGGGATATGTACTGAAAATATTTTAGTGATTTGTGCATACAAATTAAAAAGTTCGGAGATCCAGGGATGCCTGCGTAGCTCAGTTGGTTGGACGACTGCCTTCGGCTCAGGTCATGATCCCAGACTCCCGGGATCAAGTCCCGCATCTGGCTCCCAGCTCCACAGGGAGTCTGCTTCTCCCTCTGACCTTCTCCTCGCTCCTGCTCTCTCTCACTGCCTCTCTCTCAAATAAAGAAATAAAATCTTTAAAAAAAAAATGTTCGGAGATCCAGCTTTTGAAAAACTGGATGAGAGAAAATAGTTTTCCTTAGAGACCTAGTCAATAAGTTAGAAATCCTTTCTCATCTATGAATTAGAGATACGCACCAACTGAAGATAATGATGTAGATATTAATTATGTATTAAATGTATTAAAAGCATTGTGTTAATGCTACCTGCTATAGATGTTAAAACTTGTGTAATTACTAAATAATTATTGAGCTAAAAGTAACTGAGACTTATCACTCCTCTTGTGAGTAAATAGTGTCAGAGAAGTCATGGCATCATAGTCGACTCCATGTTAACCAGCATCTTGAAATTGAAAGTCACGAAATAAATATTTTAGCTTAATGATATTAACCATGTTCGGGAAATCAGTAAAAGATTCTTCCATTTAAAAAAATATAATTTGCTTTGCGGTCACACTATAGACTTTGAGCAACATACAGTATAAGTACTTTTTTTAAAAGATTTTATTTATTTATTTCAGAGAGAGCATGAGAGAGAGAGAGAGAGAGAGTATGAGATAGAGAGGGCATGCACGAGCTGGGGGGAGGAGTAGAGGGAGAGGTAGAAGCAGAATCCCCGCTGAGCAGGGAGGCTGATGCGGGGTGCAGGGCTCGATCCCAGGACCCGGAAATCATGACCTGAGCTGAAGGCAGATGCTTAACCCAATGAGCCACCCAGTGCCCCAGTACTTTTTAAATGGTCACAGAAAATATTAAACACATGCTCCCCTTGCATGTAATGAACAATCTAGTTGGAGAGGTAACACCTATATATCTTCTTACATGATGGAGAGGAATGCCACACCACTTGGTTACTCAGTCTTTGACCATTTCCTCTCCGGATGATGGTGCTTACTGTGTGTAGTGAGGGAATTTCTCACCACTACAAGCATACCGCTAGCACTGGTGGTAAAGAAACGTTTTGTTGAGAGTTGATGTCATAATTAGCAGACTGGAACTTCAGCACCTCCATCGTATGGGCTTATTGGCTTTTCATTGCTATGTAACAAATTACCACAGATTAGCAGCTTAAATCAATAACTGTTTATTATCTCAGTTTTTGTAGGTCTCAAGCTCATGGCTGTACTCTCTGTTTGAGGCCTGCAAAGCTGCATTCAAGGTGTCAGCCAGGGCTGGAGTCTTATCTCAGCCTCATGAATCCAATCTCCTCTTCCAAGCTTCTGTGGGTTTTGGAGGAAGGTATTTCCTTGCCCTTGTAGAACTCAGGGTGGCTCATCCTTTATGTCCAGCAGGAAAACGGCTTTCTTAGACTCTACCTTGTTTTTCTTTTTTCTTTCAAAGATTTATTTATTGGAGAGAAAGAGAAAGAACACGAGCAGGAGGGGCAGAGGGAGAAGAAGAGAGAGAATCTCAAGCAGACTCCACATTGAGTGCAGAGCCCAATGCGGGGCTCGATCTCAGGATCCTGAGATCATGACCTGAGCCGAGACCGAGAGTCTGGTGTTTAACAGACTGTGCCACCCAGGCGCCCCAGACTTCATCTCGTTTGAAAGGCCTCTCCTTGCTTAGATCAGATCCAGACATGATACCTTCTTTGTTTTTTGTTTTTTGCTTTTTTT
>PISX010018828.1:0-39616 GCA_004024625.1 Mellivora capensis | reverse complement strand
AATCAGGAACGGATGCTGGATTTTGTCAAATGCTTTTTCTGCATCAATTGAGAGGACCATGTGGTTCTTCTCTCTTCTCTTATTGATTTGTTCTATCACATTGATTGACTTGCGAATGTTGAACCACCCTTGTAAGCCAGGGATGAAGCCCACCTGGTCATGGTGGATGATCTTTTTAATGTGCTGTTGGATCCTGTTTCCTAGGATCTTGTTGAGAATCTTAGCATCCATATTCATCAGTGATATTGGTCTGAAATTCTCCGTTTTGGTGTGGTCTTTGCCTGGTTTGGGGATCAGGGTAATGCTGGCTTCATAAAAAGTGTCTGGAAGTTTTCCTTCTGCTTCAGTTTTTTGAATAAGCTTCAGGAGAATAGGTGTTATTTCTTCTTTGAAAGTTTGGTAGAATTCCCCAGGGAATCCATCAGGTCCTGGGCTCTTGTTTTTTGGGAGGTTTTTGATCACTGCTTCAACCTCATTACTAGATATCGGTCTGTTCAGCTTGTCAATTTCTTCCTGGTTCAATGTTGGGAGTTTATATTTTTCTAGGAATGCATCCATTTCCTCTAGGTTGCTTAACTTATTGACATATAACTGTTGATAATAGCTTCTGATGATTGTTTCTACTTCCTTGGTGTTAGTTGTGATCTCTCCCTTTTCATTCATAATTTTATTAATTTGAGCTTTCTCTCTTTTCTTTTGGATTAGTGTGGCCAATGGTTTATTGACTTATTGATTCTTTCAAAAAACCAGCTTCTAGTTTCATTGATACGTTCTACTGTATCTCTACTCTCTACCTCATTCATCTCTGCTCTAACCTTGATTATTTCCCTTCTTGTGCGTGGAGTTGGTTTAATTTGTTGTTGATTCTCCAGTTGTTTAAGGTGTAGAGACAGCTGTTGTATTCTGGATTTTTCAATTTTTTTGAGGGAGGCTTGGATGGCTATGTATTTCCCCCTTAGAACTGCCTTTGCTGTATCCCATAGGTTTTGGACTGACGTGTCTTCATTCTCATTGGTTTCCATGAATTGTTTAAGTTCTTCTTTGATCTCCTGGTTGATCCACACATTCGTAGGCAAGGTGGTCTTTAGCTTCCAGGTGTTTGAATTCCTTCCAAACTTTTCCTTGTGGTTGAGCTCCAGGTTCAAAGCATTGTGATCTGAGAATATGCAGGGAATAATCTCAATCTTTTGGTGTCGGTTGAGTCCTGATTTGTGACCAAGTATGTGGTCTATTCTGGAAAAGGTTCCATGTGCACTTGAGAAGAATGAGTATTCTGTTGTTTTAGGGTGGAATGTTGTGTATATATCTATGAGGTCCATCTGGTCCAATGTGTCATTCAATGCTTTTGTTTCTTTATTGATTTTCTGCATGAATGATCTGTCTATTACTGAGAGAGGTGTGTTAAGATCTCCTGCTATCAATGTATTCATATCAATATGACTCTTTATCTTGAGTAATAGTTTTCTTATGTAATTGGCTGCTCCCATATTGGGGGCATAGATAATTACAATTGTTAGGTCATCTTGGTGGATAGTCCCTTTAAGAATAATGTAGTGTCATTCTGTATCTATGACTACAGTCTTTAGTTTAAAATCTAATTTATGATATGAGAATTGCTACCCTGGCCTTCTTTTGAGGCCCGTTGGCATGAAAGATGTTTCTCCATCCCTTCACTTTCAATCTGGGTGTATCTTTAGATTCAAAATGGGTCTCCTGTCGACAACATATGGATGGGTCCTGTCGTTTTATCCAATCTGCAACCCTGTGTTGTTTTATGGGTGCATTTAGGCCATTCACATTCAGACTAATTATCGATAGATATGTTTTTATTGATATCGTGTTACCTTTGAAGTCTTTCTTTCTGTAGACTGTCTCTATATTTCTGTACAATGATATTCTTGGGGTTTTTCCTCTTTTATAGAGACCCCCTTAATATTTCCTGCAATGTCGGCTTGGTATTTGCAAACTCTTTTAAGGTATGGCAGTCTTGGAAACTCTTTTTATCTCCATCCATTTTGAATGTCAGTCTTGCTGGATAGAGTATTCTTGGCTGCATGTTCTTCTCATTTAGTGCCCTGAATATATCTTGCCAGCCCTTTCTGGCTTGCCGGGTTGCTGTGGACAGGTCTGACGTTATTCTGATGGGCTTTCCTCTGTATGTAAGGAGCTTCTTTGTCCTAGCTGCCTTCAAGAGAGTTTCTCTAGACTCATAATTCCTCATTCTTACTATCAGGTGTCTCGAGGTGTTTCGAGAATCTAAAATCTTGGGGGGGGGCGTTCTGCCTCTAGTACATGAACGCTGTTTCCATTTGCAATATTTGGGAAATTTTCATGAAGAACGTGTTCGACAACATCTTCTAGACTTCTTTCTTTCTCTTCCCCTTCAGGTATTCCAATAATTCTGACATTGGAACGTTTCATGGCATCATTTATTTCCCCGATTCTGTTTTCATGGCTTCTAAGCTGTTTCTTCCAGGCTTCCTCCTGATCGTTTCTATCTGTTTGTCCTCCAGATCACTAATTCTATCTTCTGTCTCAGTTACCTTAGCTTTTAGAGAATTTAGATTAGATTGGAACTCATTGAGAGCCTTGTGAACATCATCCCTGATGGCTCTCAGTTCTGCCCTAATCAATTCCATTTGGTCGTCCATGGCTTTCTCCAACCTCGCTATCGCCTGGATAATTGTTAGCCTGAATTCCCTTTCCGACATAATGTCTATGTCGGTAGCCATTAGCTCTGTTGCAGAGGGCCCATCCTCTGAATTTTTCCTCTGTTGGGCATTCTTCCTCTTAGTCATTTTGGTGAGAGTTGGCTGAATGGTTGTAGCTGGATATATCGACCTTGGTCCAGTGAAGGTGCACCCTGGAATGATTCTGAGCAATCAAGAGTCCCCACCCAAATGAAAGAAAAAAAGAAAGAGAGAAAGCAGATAAAGAGAGAAAGAGAGAGAGAGAGAGAGACAGGAAAAAGAAAGAAGGATAAAAGAGAAGGCTCAGCCCAAATGGGCCCCAAGGTAAGGTTTGTGGAGTATACAAACAAATACAGACAAACAAAAAAGACTGATAAAAGCATATGACAAGAGAAAAAAAAATATGTACATATATATGTAGAAGCAAAACAAAGGAACAGACAAACAAAAAAAAAGAACCCCGTCAGAAAGAACCCTAAGTATAAGATTTATAGACTACCAGGACGAACACAAGTATACAAAAATACTGGTAGGAGAAAAAGATGGTAGAGTGGTTGTAAATTCTCAGTGTGGGCGAGGAAGGTTATTTTGCTTATTCCTGGATGTATCTTGATATATTTTTTAAAGGATACAACTTTCCTAAGATAACAGGGGATTAAAAATTGGTTTACCTATAGGGGTAGCATTGATTGGGGAAAGGGGATTACCTTGAATTTTAACTCTATATGAATATTAGCAAATAAAAGTAAAGAAAAGAATGATCTAAACTAAACTAAAGTGAAATTTAAAAAAAAAATTAAAAAATAGAAAAGCAAAAGAAAAACATGGGTATGTGTATCAAAAAGTTCAGGTTAAAAGGTTATTATGGAATTTGATGTACTGGACATCTCACTGTGATGGTAAATAGGCTATAAAAACCTATATAACAAAATAAAAAAGATTTTAAAAAATTTAAAAATCAACCAGAATAGTGGGAACGAATTAAAAATTAAAGGTATCTATGAACTAGTAGTGATTGTTGTCTTCTCATGGGTTGGCTTTCTGGGGGAGGGGCCTGCTGCGTGGGTTTTCAGGCAGTGTTTCCTGATTTGAGTCCTCCTGCCCCCCTCCAGGGGGTGGGCTCTGAGGAAACTGGGCCTTTAGGCTTTTGTTCCCTGGAGGTTTTTATGTCTGTTCATTTGTTTTCTCTCCCATTGGCAGCTCCTGATGGTTCTTGGAGGTTTAGAGGAAAGCAAACTGCACCCAGACCTCCCTCCCAGAGAGAAGCCCCATTCCGTTCCTCTCTGGGTGCTGCAGAGCAGGTTCCCAGCCACGATCTCTGGGGACACCTGTGCATCCTTCTTGTACTCAAAACCACAAGCGACAGCTGTCTGGGCAGCTCCAGACTGCCAGAAACGTTCCAAGCAGGGAAGGCACACAGAGAGATTTTCCTGCTGGCCCGGGCTGGGAGCGCTCAGACTTTCTGGGTCCTAGAGAGCCCGGCTGGCGCCCAAGCGCCTCTCTCATGGGAGGGCGTGGAGCCCCTCTCAGGCTCTGCTAGCGCGGCTCGGCGCACGGGTGGGGACTGCAAAAGGCTGTTTCTGCTCCGAGAGGGTCCCAGCCCCTGCCACACACCAAGCGCCCTTAGGAGGTCTCCTCACAGCTCAGGGACCAAGACCTGGTTTCTCCACTGCACTCTCTCTGGCTCAGCGCCAGGGATGTCTGTCCTCCGTGGGGGACTTAAGCCCCTGTCCCTAACAGTTCCAATTCCCACAATTTCACCCTGTGATCTTTTCTCTTTTTGAGTGCTTTCTATCCGTATTCAAGTTAATGCTGGTCCCCAGTCATAGGGCACTCTCATATTGGGGTATTACTTCCCAATGCGTCTCCTCTGGTGGCTCCCTCCCCCTTTGTTTTTCTTCCAATACCAGTCCGGTGTTCCCACTCCGCTTTACCTGCCCACTGGCGTCTTCTGCCCCTGTAGAGATCCTGACGTGTAGAATTCTGATTTCAGGCTGATTTCATGAGTGATCGGAGTTCCTTGGTAGGTAATCAGCTCACTTTAGGGGACAGGTTGAACCAGAGCCTCCTCCTAGTTCCCCGCCATCTTGTCTCCCCCTGGTTGTACTTTTTTTTTTTCCTTTCAATTTTCCTTTCCATTGGAGTCAGAATTACAAAGACATCACTGAGAATGATGTCAAGGAGCTTACTGCCTATGTTATTTCTTTCTAGAAACGTTATAGTTTCAGGTATTACATTCAACTCTTTAATCCATTTTGTGTTATTTTTCTGTATGGTGTAAGATCTTGGTTTGTTTTGTTTGTTTGTTTGTTTTTCATTTTCTTTTTTCTTTTTTTTTTAATGTGGTTGTCTAATTTACTCAACATCAGTTATTGAAGAGACAGCCTTTTCTCCATTTTACTTGGCTCTTTTGTTGTACATTAGTTTTCCATATACATGTAGTTTTATTTCTGTGCTCTCAATTCTGTTCCATTTATCTGTGTGTCTGTTTTGTACTAATACCATACAGCTTTGATTACTATTGCTTTACTATATAGTTTGAAATCAGGGAGTGTAAAGTATACTGCTTTGTTCTTTTTTCAAGATTACTTAGCCTCTTGGAGATCTTTTGTGGTTCCATACAGATTTTAAAGTTATTTTTTGTGATTCTATGAACTATGCCATCAGAATTTGGCAGTATTGTATTGAATTTGTAGCTTGGTTTGGGTACTATGGACATTTTAACAATATTAATTCTTGCAATCCAAGATCATGGATTATATTTCCATTTGTTTGTGTCTTCTTTAGTTCATTTCACTAGTGTCCTAAAGTCTTTACTGTAGGTCTTTCATCTCCTTGGTTAAATTTATTTCTAGTTACTTTTTTAAAAATTTATTTTGTTATTTTTAGTGCAATTGTAATTGGGATTGTTTTCCTAATTTCTTTTCCTGATTTTTCTGATGCTATGTTAGTGTATAGTATGTACTAGTGTACAGAAATTGGTGTATGAAAAAAATTCTATATATTGACTTTTATCTCACAACTTTATTGAATTCATTTATTCTAACAGTTTTTTGGTAGACTTTTAGACTTTCTATATATAGTATGTCATCTGCAAATAGTCACAGGTTTGGTTTCTCCTTCCTGATTTGGATGCCTTTTCTTTCTTTTTCTTACCCTTGCTGTGGCTAGGCCATCCAGTCCTAAGTTGAATAAACATGGCAGGAATGGGAATCCTTGTCTTATTCTTAGAGGATAAGATTTCAGCTTTTCACCATTGAGTATAATGTTAGCTGGAGGATTTTCGTGTATGTCATTCATTTGGTTGAGGTACAGTCCCTCTATACCTTCCTTTTTGCTATGTTTATCATAAATGGATGTTAAATTTTGTCACATGGTTTCCACACATCTATTAAAATGACCATGTGATTTCTATCTTTCATTTTATTAATGTGCTGTATCATGTTGATGTTTTACATTGTTGAACATTTATTGCATCCCTGGAATAAATCACACTCAATCATGCATTGTGATTCTTTTGATATACTGCTGGCTTCAATTTGCTAGTATTTTTGAGGATTTATTTTTGAGTTGTTTTTTTTTTTTTTTAATTTATTTGACAGACAGAGATCACAAGTAGACAGAGAGGCAGGCAGAGAGAGAGAAAGAAGCAGGCTCTTCGCGGAGCAGAGAGCCCAATATGGGGCTCAATCCCAGGACCCTGGGACCATGACCTGAGCCGAAGGCAGAGGCCTTAACCCACTGAGCCACCCAGGCGCCCCTATTTTTGAGTTTTAAGTTGCAGGTTTCCATAGTGGTATTCTCTGTCTCCCTTTTATTTTTATGTTGTAATTTTATCCTAAGTTTTTACTTTGTGGTTACCATGATTCTTATATAAAACATCTTATAAACAGTCCATTTTCCCCCCAAAGGCATTTAACTCATTTTATGTCTATAAAGGATAACCTTCTTGCTCACCCCTTTTATATTTTTGATGTTGTAATTTACCTCTTTTTATGTCATATTTTCATTAATATATTATAATTGCTATAGTAATTTTCAATGACTCTCCTTTTCAATTATCTTTTCTTTTAACTTTTATACTATAGTTAAGTGGTTAATACACCATTCTAACATAGTGTTATAGTTTTCTACTACTTTACCTTTACTAGAGCATAGTGTATGTTCATATGTTTACATGTCACTGTTTAGAATTTTTTTTCAAACTGGAATAATTTCTTGCAAGGCAGATCTATTGGTGGGGAAGGCCTTCCACTTTTTCTGTTTTGTTTTGTTTTAATTCTCAGTGGGAATAATCTTACACTAGGTTTTGAAGAGAATATAGAGAAAATACTTCTTACTTCAGATGTAATAGAAAATGATAATGTTGTAAACAATTTCTTAAAAATACATTTAATTTTTTTATTGAGTATAGTTGACCCACAATGTTACTTTAGTTTCAGGTGTATAACATAGTGTTTCCACAATTCTATGCATTATATTATGTCCATGACAAGTACATACAATGCTATAAAATGTAAGCTATACATTTCATCCCCATGCCTTATTCATTCCATAACTGGAAGGCTATACTTCCCACTCCACTATACTTATCTTTCCCATCCCCTACTTCCCTCTTCTCTGGCAATCACCAGTTGTTCTCTATGTTTATGGATCTGTTTCTGCTGTTCTTGTTTGCTCTTTTCTTTTGTTATTAATATCCCACTTATAAGTGAAATGATACAGTATTTATCTTTCTTTGTCTCAATTATTTCACTTAACATAATATCATCTAGGTCTATTCATGTCACAAGTGGCAATATCTCATTCTCTTTTTTAAGATGGAATAATGCACAATTATGTGAGTATGTTTATATGTGTATGCACACCATATCTTTATGGATTCATCTATCAGTGGACACTTGGCTTGCTTCCATATTTTGGTTATTGTAAATAATGCTGCAGCATAGGTTTACATATACCTTTTTTTAATTTAAATTCAATTATCTCACATACAGTACATCATTAGTATCAGATCTAGAGTTCAATAATTCATCAGTTGTGTATAACACCCAATGCTCATCATATCACATGTCCTCTTTAAGGCCTATACCCAATTACCCCACCTCCCCATCCCCCTCCCCTCCAACAACCCTCAGTTTTTTTCCTATGATTAAGAGTCTTTCATGTTTTTTCTCCTTCTTTGATGACTTCCTATTCAGTTTTCTCTCCCTTCCCTTATGATCTTCTGTTCTGTTCCTTATATTCTTCATATGAGTGAAACCATATGATAATTATCTATCTCTGAATGACTTATTTTGCTCAGCATAATACCTTCCAATTCCATCCATGTCGTTGTAAATGGTAAGTATTCATCTTTTCTGATGGTTGAGTAATATTCCATTGTGTATATATACTACATCTTTATCCATTCATCTGTTGATGGACATATCAGTTCTTTCTAGTTTGGCTTTTGTTGATTGATACTATGAACATTGAGGTGTAGGTGCCCCTTCAGATCACTAAATTGGCATATTTGGTGTAAATACCTAGTATTTATTATTGCTGGGTTGTAGGGTAACTATTTTTAACTTCTTGGGAAACCTCCATACTGTTTTCCAGAGTGGCTGCACCAGTTTACATTCCCACCAACAGTGTAAGAGGGTTCCCCCTTTTCCACATCCTCACCATTTGTTGTTTCCTGATTTGTTAATTTCAGCCATTCTGACTGGTGTGAGGTGTTATTTCATTGTGGTTTTGATTTGTATCTCTCTGATGCCAAGTTATGTGGAACATTTTTTCATGTGTCTGTTGGCCATTTGTGTGTCTTCTTTGGAGAGATGTCCATTTGTGTCTTCTCCCCTTTTCATGACTTGCTTATTTGTTTCTTGGGTGTTGAGTGGTAAGTTCTTTATAGATCTTGGATACTAGCCTTTTATCTGATATGTCATTGCAAATACCTTCTCCCATTCTTTAGGTCACCTTTTAGTTTTTGTTGACTGTTTCCTTTTCTGTGAAGAAACTTCTTATCTTGATGAAGTTCATTTTTGCTTTTATCCTTCTTTGACACATCTTTGGAGATGTGTCTAGCAAGAAGATATGGCTGAGGTCAAAGAGATTGCTGCCTATGTTCTCCTCTAGTATTTTGATGGATTCCTGTCTCTCGTTTATGTCTTTCATCCATTTTGAGTTTTATCTTTGTGTATGTGTAAGAAAATGATCCAGTTTCATATTTGTACTTGTGGTTGTCCAATTTTCCTGACATCATTTGTTGAAGAGACTGTCCTTTTTACATTAGATATTCTTTCCTGCTGTCAAAGGTTAGTTGACCATAGCGATGAGGGTCTGTTTCTTGGTTCTCTATTCTGTTCAACTGATCTATGTATCTGTTTTAGTGCTGGTACCATACTGTCTTGATGATTGCAGCTTTGTAATAGAAATTAAAGTCCAGAATTGTGATGCCACCAGTTTTGGTTTACTTTTTCAACATTTTTCTGGATATATATCCAGAAAAGACCCTAAATCTTTTTAAATTACATTTTATTTAAGTAAGTACCCTGTATTGGAATTGTTAGATCATATCTTATTTCTATTTTTATTTTTTTGAGGAACCTCATTCTGTTTTCCACAGTGACTGCACCTGTTTACATTCTAGCTATCAGCGCACCATGACTTTTGTTTTTACACATCCTTGCCAACACTTGTCATTTCTCTTTTTTTTTTTTCTTCTAAGCATTTTGACAGTTGTGTGATGGTATCTCATTGTGATTTTCATTTGCAACTCCCTGATGACTAGTGATATTGAGCATATTTACATGTCTATTGGTCATCTCTATGTTGTCTTTTGAAAAAATGTCTATTCAGTCTCTCTTCCCGTTTTAATTGCATTATTTTTGTTGGTATTGAGTTGTATGAGCTCTTCTTATATTTTGGCTGTTAAATCTTTATTGGCTACCCACTCTCACTCAGTAGGAGGCCATTTTGTTTTGTTGATGGTTTCCTTTACTGCACAAAACCCTTTTATTTTGATGTAGTAATAATGATTTATTATTGCTTTTGCTTCTCTATCTCAAGGAGACATTGCTAAAGAAATATTAAGTCTTATGTCAAAAGGACTACTGTCTAAGTTTTCTTCTAGAGGTTTTAGTTTCAGGTATCACATTGAGGTTTTTCATCAAGTTTTATTTTATTTTTGCATATGGTTTAAGAAATTGGACCAATTTCATTCTTCTGCATGTAGTTGTCCAGTTTTCCCAGCTCCATTTATTGAAAATATTGTCTTGTCTCCAATGTATAGTCTTGTCTTCTTTGTTGTAGTATAATTACCTATATAAGCACGGATTTACTTCTGGGCTCATTATTCTGCCCCACTGATCTATGCATTTATTTTTGTTTCAGTGCCATATTGTTTTTATTATTATAGATTTATAGTATATCTTGAAATACGGAATTGTGATACCTCTAGCTTTCAAAAGATTGCTTTGGTGTTTCTGCGGTTCCATACACAATTTAGGATTATTTTTTTTTCTAGGTTGATGAAAAATGCTATTGATACTTTGGTAGAGATTGATTGTATCTGTAAATTCTTTGGGCATCACAGACATTTTAAAAACATGAATTCTTCCAATCCATGAGCATGGAATATGTTTCCAATTCTTTATATCATATTCAATTCCTTTCCTCAGTGTTTTAAGTTTTAAGAGTATGAATAATTCACCGTTTTGGTTAAGTTTATTCCTAGGTACTTTATTATTTTTGGTGTAATTGTAGATGGGATGGTTTCCTTAATTTCTGTTTTTGCTTTTTCATTATTGCTTTGTAGAAACACAATTAATTTCTGTGTATTAATATTTTACCATGTAACTTTACTGAATTCATTTCTACTTCTAATAGTTTTGAGGTGGAGTCTTTAGGGTTTCTGTGTATAGCATCATGTCATCTGTAAATAATGACAGTTTAACTTCTTCTTTACCAATTTGGATGACTTTTTTGTCTCTTTCTTGTCTGATTGCTACACCTAGTAATTCTAGTACTATGTGGAATCAAAGTAATGACAGTAGATATTGTTGTCTTGTACCTGATTAGAGGAAAGTCTCTCAGTTATTCATCATTGTAAAACATATTACCTGTAGATTGTTTTCATATAAGGCTTTTATTATGTTGAAGTATGTTCCCTCTAAACCCACTTTATCGAGAGTCTTGATCATGAATAGATATTGAATTTTATAAAAAAATTTTCTGCATTTATTAAATGACCATATGATTTTGATCCTTCATTTTGTTATCCTAATATATCACATTGGTTGAGTTGTGTATATTGAAACATCCTTGCCTCACTGGAATAAATCCATCTTGGTCATGGTAAATTACCTTTTAATATACTGCTGAATGCTTTTTGCTAGTATTTGGTAGATGTTTTTTATCTATATTTATCAGAGATATTGGCCTGCAGTTTTTTATTATTATTATTATTATTATTATTTGTTTGCTTGTCTGTCTGTTTATGGATTGATTGATTTAATGTTTTTGTCTGGTTTTGGTATCAGTGCAACACTGGCCTTGTAAAATGTATTTGGAATGTTTCATTCTTTTTCTTCCTTTCTCTCTTTCTTTCTTTTTTTTTTTTTTGAGTAGTTTGAAAACAATAGGAATTAACTATTCTTTAAATATATTGTGAAATTCACCTGTGAATTCATCAGATCCCAGACTTTTTTTGTTGGTGGGTTTTTTCAACTACTGTTTCAATTTTGTTACTTGTAATTGGTTTGTTCAGGTTTTTTATTTATTTTTTATTAAATTTTGGAAAATGTTGGAAATACATTTCTAAAAATGTATGCATTTATTCTAGGTTGTCCAATTTCTTAGCATATAATTATTGTGTAGTAATATTTTATACTCCTTTGTATTTCTGTGGTGTCAGTTGTTACTTCTCTTTCATTTCTACTTATATTTCTTTGGGTATATTTTTTATTATCTTTTCAAATTTTTACTAAATTCTAGCTAGTAAAAACATAGTGTAATATTGGTTTCAGGAGTACAGTTTAGTAGTTCATTGCTTATATGTAACACCCAGTGCTCAACACAAGTGACCTCCTGGTGGTTACTAAACCACCACCCATTATTTCATCCCCCACCCACCTGCCTTCATCAACTTCAGTTTATTCTCTATAGTTAAGTGTCTTTTATGGTTCACTTCCCTCTCTTTTTTTTTCTGTCCCATGCTCACCTGCTTTGTTTCTTAAATTTCATATATGTTCAAAATCATATGATATTTATCTTTGTCTAATTTTGTTTAGCAAAATACACTGTAGTTTTATCTATCTATGTAGTTTTCTATCTATGTATCTATCTATGTAGTTTTATCATTGTAAATGGTAAAATTTAATTTTTTGGTGGCTGAATATATTCTATTACACACACACACATACACATATGCTACATCTTCTTTATACATTCATCAATGGTTGAACATTTTTGTTCTTTTAGTAATTTGGCTATTTTTGATAATGTTATAATTACCAGGGTGAATGTACCCCTTCAGATCTGTATTTTTGTATCCTTCGGGTAAATACGTAGAAGTTCAATTGCTGAGTCTTAGGTAGTTCTTTTTTTTTTTTTAACATTTTAAAACTTCATAATGTTTTCCAGAGTGGCTACACCACTTTGCATTACCACAGAGTGTAATGGTGGTAATGCAATGTTACCCTTTTTCCACGTCCTCAACAATATCTATTGTTTTCTGTGTTGTTAATTTTAGCTGTTCTGACAGGTGTGAGATGATATCTCATCATGGTTTTGATTTGTATTTCTCTGGTACTGAGTGATGTTGTGCATATTTTCATGTCTCTGTTGGTCATTGGATGTCTTATTTGCAAAAATATCTATTCAACTCTTCTGCCCATTTCTTTTTTTTTTTAAAGATTTTATTTATTTATTTATTTGAGAGAGAGAGAGATCACAAGTAGGCAGAGAGGCAGGCACGGGTTGGGGGAAGCAGGCTCCCCGCTGAGGAGAAAGCCAGATGTGGGGCTCGATCCCAGGACCCTGAGATCATGACCTAAGCCGAAGGCAGGAACTTAGCCCACTGAGCCACCCAGGCGCCTCTCTTCTGCCCATCTCTTAACTGGATTATTTGGTTTGGAGATATTGAGTTTGTTCTGTTCTTTATAGATTTTGGAAACTTTAAGATTTTGGAAACTTTATCAGATGGGTCATTTGCAGATATTTTGTTCCATTCTGTAGGCTGCTTTTTTACTTTAGTTTATTGTTTCATTTGCTTTTTATCTGGATAATTCCCCAATAGTTCAATTTTGTTTTTGTTTCCCTTACCTCAGGAGATATGTCTAGTAAGAAGTTGCTGCGACTGAACTAAAGAGGTTACTGCCTGTGTTCTCCTCTAAGATTTTGATGTTTTTTGTCTCACATTTAGGTCTTTTATCCATATCAAATTTATTTTTGTGTATGGTATAAGAAAGTAGCTCAGTTTCATTTTTATGCATGTTGCTGTCCAGTTTTCCCAACACAATTTGTTGAAGAGACTGTCTTTTTTTCCTCCCATTGGATAATCTTTCTTGCTTTGTCAAATATTAGTTGATCATATAGTTGTGGTTCTACTTCTGGGTTTTCTATTCTATTCCATTGATCTATTTTCTCCCCAATACTATACTATCTTGATAACAGTTTTGCAATGCATCTTGAAATCCAGAATTGTAATGCTTCCAGTTTTGTTTTTCTTTTTCAAGATTTCTTTGGCTATTCAGGGTCTTTTGTGTTTCCATACACATTTTAAGATGGCTTATTCTAGTTCCATTAAAAATGCTGGTGATATTTTGATAGGAATTGTATTAAATGTGTAGATTGCTCTGCATAGTATAGCCATTTTAATGATTTTTTTCTTCTAATCCATGAGCATGGACTGTTTTTCCATTTCTTTGTGTCATCTTCAATTATTTTCATAAGTGTTCTATAGTTTGCAGAGTACAGATTGCTTATCTCTTGGGTTAGGTTTCTTTCCTACATGTCTTATGGTGTTTGGTGCAATTATAAATGGGATCAATTCCTTAATTTCTTTTTCTGTTTCTTTATTGTTGATGTATAGAATTCGCTGAATTCGTCTATCAGTTATATCAATTTTTAGGTGGAGTCTTTCAGGTTTTCTATGTAGAGTATCATGCTGTCTGTGAAGAGTATAAGTTTGACTTCTTTGCTGATATGCAAGCCTTTTATTTCTTTTTGTTGTCTGATTGCTGAGGCTAGGACTTCTAGTACTATGACAAATAACAATGGTGAGAGTGGACATCTCTATTTTGTTCCTGACTGCAGAGTAAAAGCTCAGTTTTTTTCCATTGAGGCTGATATTCACTGAAGGTCTTTCATACATGTCCTTTATGATGATGAGGTATGTTCCCTCTATCTCTACTTTATGGAGGGTTTTTATTAAGAATGGATGCTGTATTTTGTCAAATGCGTTTTCTGAATCTATTGAGAAGATCATATGGCTATTATCTTTTATTTTTTTAATGTATTGTATCATGCTGATTGATTTGTGAATATTGAACAATCCTTACAGTCCCCAAATAAATCCCACTTGATCATGGTGATTTTTTTTAGTACTGTCTGATTTGGTTTGTTAGTATTTTATTGAGAATTTTTGCATCACCATTCATCAGAAATATTGACCTGCAATTCTCCTTTTTATTGAGGTCTTCATATGATTTTGGAATCAAGGTAATTCTGCCCTTATAGTATGAGTTTGGAAGTTTTCCTTCCATTTTTATTTTTTAGATCAACTTGAGAAGAATAAGTATTAACTCATCTTTAAATGTCTGGTAGAATTCCCCCCAATAAGTCATCTGGCCCTGGACTTTGTTTGTTGGGAGACTTTTGATTACTGATTCAATCTATTTACTGGTTATACATCTGAATTTTTTTTTAAATTTCTTACTGCTTCAGTTTTGGCAATTTGTGTGTTTCTAGGAATTTATCCTTTTCTTACAGATTGTCCAATTTGTCAGCATATCATTTTTCATAATATTCTTACTGCTTGTATCTCTGTGGTGTTTGTTGTGATCTCTTCTCTTTCATTCATGATTTTTTAGTTTGGGTCCCTTTGCTTTTCTTTTGAAAAGTCTGGCCAGATGATTATTGATTTTATTAATTCTTTCAAAGAACTAACTCTTAGTTTCATTGATCTGTTCCACTGTTCCACATCAACAACATTGATCTGTTGTTGTTTTTTTTAATTTATTTGTTTCTATATGATTTACTTCTGTTCTAATTTTCATTATCCTCATTATTCTGCTTGCTTTAGGCATTATTTTCTGTTCCTTTTCTAACTCCATTAACAGTAAGATTAGGCTGTGTATTTGAGGCTTTTCATGCTTCTTGAGGTAGGTCTGTATTATTTTCATGATTTTATTTTTTCTATCCTTTCACTTTCAGTCTGAATATGTCTACAGTCTGAAGTGATTTTGTGTAAGCAGGATAGTGATGGGTTTTTATTTGTATCCATTCTGCCATCCTATATCTTTTGATTGGAACATCTATACCATTTTCATTTTAAAAAATTACTTATAGGTATGTACTAATTGCCTTTTTTGTTAAATAATTTCTGGTTGATTTTGTGATAATCTGTTCTTTTCTGTTTCTCTAACTCTTTCTCTTTTTAATGGCTTTCTTTAGTGTCATACATAGGATAATTTGTATTTATTTTTCATGTATCTATTAGTTTTTTTTTAATGATGGTTACCATGAAGTTTGTTTATAGCATTCTTAGTATACAGCAATTTATATTAAACTGAGGGTCATTTAAGTTTGAACACAATCTAAAAGTATTCCTTTTTACTCCTTTCTTCACATATTATGCAAATATTGTCATATTTCCCCTCTTTTATTAATAATTTTCTTATTTTTGAATTGTAGCCTCTGCTTTCCACTTAATGAAGTCCCCTTAACATTTCTTATAAGACTGGGTTAGTAATGATGAATTCCTTTAACTTCTGATTGTTTGGGTACTCTTTATCTTTTCTATATTCTAAAAATAGCCTTGGCAAGTGGGTATTTTTAGTTGTAGATTTTTTTTCCCCTTTCAACACTTTTAATATATCATCACACTCCCTTCTGGCCTGCAGAATTTTTAGCTGAAAAATCAGCTGATAGCGTAATGTAGTTTCACTTGTATGTAACTATTTTCTTCTCTCTTGCTGTTTTTCAAATTATCTTTTTATCTTTAATTCATGGCATTTAAATAACTATGTGACATGATGCAGAACTCCTTGTGTTCATCTTGTTTGGACCACTCTGTACTTCCTAAGTTTGGATGTCTTCTCCCCAAGGTTAAGTTTTCTTAACTTCCTCAGAGAGATTTCAGGTATTATTTCTTCAAATAAGTTTTCTGCTTTTTTCTCTCTATCCTAGGCCTTGTATAATGTGAATGTTCTCTTGATGTGGTCCATGAAATCCCTTAACATATACTGAATTTTTAAATTATTTTTTTCTTGTTGTTGTTCAGCTTGTGTTTGTTGTTGTTGTTGTTTTTATAACAAGAGGCAGTACTGAATCCCAAGAACCTAATCACTATAGACATTAATAATATGTCAGAACCAGAGCTCACAATAAATAAAGATATTTGCTGGCTTGACAAAAGCATAGAAGATTGGGGTGCCTGGGTGGCTCAGTGGGTTAAGCCTCTGCCTTCAGCTCAGGTCATGATCTCAGTGTCCTGGGATCAAGCCCCGCATCAGGCTCCCTGCTCAGTGGGAAGCCTGCTTCCTCCTCTCTTTCTCTGCCTGCTTTTCTGCTTACTTGTGATCTCTGTCAAATAAATAAATAAAATATTTTAAAAAAACATACAAGACATTAGAGAATCCCTAGAGAATCTTTTCTGGAGAAATAAAATAACTAAAATTTAACAAAGTTGAAATAAAAAATCTATTAATGAGATGCAATAAAAAAAACAGAACCTCTAACTTCTAGGATAAATGAGGCAGAAGGGACAAATAATGATAAGGAAAAACAGGCAATGGAGAATAAAGAAGCTGAGAAAAAGAGAAATAAACAATACTGGACTACAAGGGGAGAATTTGAGAGATAAATGATACAAAATTAGAACATTTGGGGTCCCCCCAAAAAAAAGAAGAAAGAAGGAGAGGTGCAGAAGGCATATTGGAACAAAATAGAGCATAAAACTTTCCTAATCTGGGGAAGGAAACAGGCATCAAAATCTTGGAGGCACAGAGAGCCCCCCAAAATAAATAAAAATAGGTCAACACCCCAACATTTAATAGTGAAACTTACAAATCTCAGAGACAAAAAGAAAATCCTGAAAGCAGCTAGGGACAAAGTGGTCTATAACCTACAAGGGTAGAAACATTAGATTGGCAGCAGACCTATCTGTGGAGACCTGGCAGGTCAGAAAGGAGAGGCATGACATATTCAAGGTATTAAATGAGTAAAACATGCAGCCAAGAATACTTTTTTTAAGCTAGGATATAATTCAAAATAGAAAGAGTGATAAAAAGCTTCCAGGACAAACAGAAACTAAAATAATTTTCAATCACCAAACGAGTCCTACAAGAAATATTGAAAAGGGTCCTCTAAACAAAGGGAGAGCCCAAAAGTAGCATAGACCAAAAAGGAACAGAGACAAAATACAACAGTCACCTTACAGGCAATACAATGGTACTAAATTCATATCTTTCAATAGTTACTCTGAATGTAAATGGGATAAATGCCCCATTCAAAAGACACATGGTATCAGATTGGAAGCAATCTTATTTTTGCAAGACCCATCAATATATTGTCTGCAAGAGACTCATTTTAGACCCAAAGATTCCAGATTTAAAATGAGCAAGTATCATGCTAATGGACACCAAAAGAAAGCTGAGTGGCAATCCTTATATCAGACAAATTAGATTTTAAATCAGACTGTAATAAGAGATGAGGAAGGACACTAAATTAAATTAAAAGGTCTATGCAACAAGAAGATACAACAATTATTAATAGTTCTGCTCCTAACATGGGAGCAGCCAATTATATAAGTTAGTTAATAACAAAATAAAAGAAACACATTGTCAATAATACAATAATAGTAAGGGACTTTCACATCCCCTGCCCCGTGCAACTGCAATGGACAGATCATCTAAGCAAAAGATCAACAAGGAAATAAGGGCTTTGGATGACACACTGAACCAGATGGACTTCACAGATACATTCAGAACATTCCATCCCAAAGCAACAGAATATACATTTTTTTTCTCAAGGACATTCTACAGAATAGATCACATCCTGAATCACAGATCAGGTCTCAACTGGTACCAAAAGATTGGGATCATTCCCTGCGCATTTTCAGACCACAATGCTTTGAAACTAGAACTCAATCACAAGAGGAAAGTTGGAAGGAACTCAAATACATAGAGGCTAAAATCATCCTACTAAAGAATGAATAAGTCAACCAGGAAATTCAAGAAGATTTTTTTTTTAAATTCATGGAAATAAATGAAAATGAAAACACTACTGTTCAAACCTTTGGAATGCATGCAGCAAAGGTGTTCCTAAGAGGGAAGTAAATAGCACTACAAGCCTTTCTCAAGAAACAAGAAATGTAGCAAATACCCAGCCTAACTTTACACCTAAGGGAACTGGATGAAGAGCAGAAAATAAAGCCCAATCCCAGTAGGAGAAGAGAAATAATAAAGATTAGAACAGAAATCAGTGGAAAAAAAAAAAAAAAGAACAGTAGATCAGATCAACAAAACTAGGAGCTGATTCTTTTAAAGAATTCATAAGATTGACAAACCCCTGGCCAGACTTATCAAAAGAAAAGAGAAAGGACCCAAATTAATAAAATCATGAATGAAAGATTAGAAATCACAACCAACACTGACGAAATAAAAACAATTATAAGAACATTTTATTAACAACTATCTGCCAACAAATTAGGCAATCTGAAGGAAATGGATGCATTCCTAAAGATGTATAAACTACCAAAATTTAACCAGGAAGAAATACAAAACCTGAACAAATCAGGAAATGACAGATGTTGGTGAGGATGTGGAGAAAGAAGAAACCTCTTACACTGTGGGTGTGAAAGCAAGCTGGTGCACCCGCTCTGAAAACAGTATGGAGATTCCTCAGAAAGTTGAAAATAAAGCTACTCTATGACCCAGCAATTGCACTACCACAAAGATACAAATGTAGTGATTTATTGCAAAGATACAAATGTAGTAATCCGAAGGGCCATCTGCACCCCAAAGTTTATAACACCAATATCAACAATAGTCAAACTATGGGAAAAAACCTGATGTGCATTGATAGAAAAATGGAATATTATGAAGTCACCAAAAAAAAAGAAGAAGAAGAAAAGAAACTCTGCCTTTTGCAATGACATGGATGGAACTCGAGGATATTCACTAAGCAAACTAAATCAATCAGAGAAAGACAATTGTCATATTATCTCACCAATATGAGGAATTTAAGAAAAAAGGCAGAGGATCATACGGGAAGAGATGGAAAAAATTGAAACAAGATGAAACCAGTGAGGGAGACAAACCATAAGAGACTTGTAATTTTAGGAAACAGGGTTGCTGGAGGAGAAGTAGGTTGAGGGATGGGGTGTCTGGGAGATGGACATTGGAGAGGGTATGTGTTGTGGTGAGCCCGTGGGTGTTGTGTAAGACTGATGAATCACAGACATGCACACCTGAAACAAATAATGCATTTCATGTTAATTAAAAAAATAAAACTAAAAATGATATAAGTAAAAATAAAAAGAAATGAAAAGGAAAAAAAAGAAAATAGTTTAGATGGTAAATTTTATGTTATGTGAATTTTATTCCAATAAAAAAAGAAAAATTCCAAAAAAATAATGATTTTTATTTATTTATTTATTTGAGAGAGAGAAGAAGGGAACTCAAGTGGGGAGGAGAAAAGGGAGAAGCAATCTCTCCCCTGAGCCGGGAGCCTGATTCAGGGCTCGATTCCAGGACTCTGGGATCATAACCTGAACCAAAGGCAGATATGTAGCTGATTTACCCACCCAGATACCCCAGCTTGGATATTTTCCATTACTATGTCCATCAAGTCATCTACACATTATTTTGTATCTTTTTAATTACTGAAGATGCTAGCTACTGTATTTCTCATTTTAGTCATTGTATTATTCAACTCTGATTGGTTCTTTTTAATATTTTTTCACTCTTTAAGTCCTCACTGAGTTCCTCCACTCTTCTCCCTAAAAATCTGGTGAGCATTTCATTTAGTCCCTTTTCTGAGATTTTGGTCTTTTTTTTTTAAGCTTTTATTTATTTATTTGAGAGAAAGAAAGATAGTGACAGAGATAGCAAAAGAGAGCACAATCAGGGAGGAGAGGGAGAAGCAGGCTTCCGCTGAACAGAGAGCCCAATAAGGGGTACAATCCCAGGACCCTTGGATCAAGAGCTAAGCCAAAGGCAGACACTTAATGGATTGAGCCACCTAGAAACCCAGGTTTATTCTTTCGTTTGTAGCATATTTCTCTGTTTCCTCATTTTGCTTCACTTTGTGTTTCTATCTATGAATTAGGTGGAATAGGTACTTCTCCTAAATTAGAAATAATGATCTTGGACATAGTTTTCCTCCCTGGTTGACTATTTGTGCTTAGTGTTCTGACTGTTTGGCTTGAGGTATGGCTGTCTTGGGTTGAATGTCCTGAAGCACTCTGGTAGACCTGACCTGCTAGGATGGCCAGAGCTGAATTGGGTATACCTGGGATGGTTTTGTGACTCTTCATGTAGAGCATGCTCTGGTAGGAGAGCTGAAGCTAAAATGAGTGCAAGACATGGGTTTTCTAGGTTCCATGTGCAGGAGACACCTGGTAAGAAGCTGAAATGGGTGCAAGATGGATTATCGTGAGGTGCTCCATATAGGGAATACCCTGATGGGATACCTGGAGACAAGGTGGGCAAGGGAACCTTCCACTTTTGTCTGGGGTTCCTATCATGTGAATATTGTTTCACCTTAGAGTGTCCCAATATTGATCTAAGTTTTCTTCCCTTTTTCATTCTTTTTTTTCTGTTTTGACCTCTAAGTAGAAAATTTCACATATTCATTCTCAGTTCAGATTCTTTCTTCTGGTTGACAATGTATGCTACTGAAGCTCTACATAACACTTTTCATTTCATTAATTGTATAATTTATCTTTATAATTTCTCCTTTTAAAATTATTTCTATATATTTGCTGAATTTCTCTTTGTGTTTATGGTTTACTTTTCTAATTTCATTGAATTGTCCATCTAGCTTGCTTAGCTTCTTTAAAATCATTATTTTTAAATATTTGTTAGATAATTTATAGATTTCCTATTTTTGGTGTCAGTTACTAGAAATCTATTGGGTTTCTTTGTTCATGTCATATTTCCTTGTTTTTCATGCTACTTGTATCTTTGAATCAATATTTGCTTATGTGAATAAGTAGTTGCTTCTTACAGAATTTATGGACTGATTCTGGGTTGGTACAAGGGTACTGGTTGTGTGGTGTGCAGCAGCTCCATTTCCAGGAATTTACAGTTGCATGGATTCTGGACATCGTCATTACTGAGGTCAGTGTCAGTAAATATTTCAAGGGTTTTTGTTTACTAAGGCTGTGGGTATCTGCAGTAGTGGCAGCATTTCTGGGTTCTTTAGTGCTAATGGATGTTGGGGTCCTTCTCTTCTCATTTTCCACCTTTTGGTAACACCATGCCTGAGGGATTCCTATCAGCCTTAGGATCTTAGAGGAGAGAGGGGTGAACAACTATTATCTCTCCTGTTCTAAAAAGATATAGCAGTAAAGAGTCCAGGAAGTTCTGCCCTTTTTGGTCAGCATGGGCAAAATGGCAGGGGTTCTCCTTCTCTTCTTTTTCCCATGAGGAAAGTAATAGTTGAAGTTATCCTTAGAGCTGAGATGTTCTGGGATAGTGAATGGGATGACAGATGTAAAATCCTGGGTCTTTTGTTTGTTTATTTATTATTATTATTATTTTTAAATGTAGCCATCCTTATTTTTTGTGCCCCAATGGGTTGCTGCAGCTTCTTCATTTTAATGCGGCATTCTCTAAGGGTTATGTCCATTTTTGTGAGATGATAAGGGCCGGAAACTCCTAATCAATAAATTTGCTGACATCATTCCACTATAATTTCTTATTTGGCACATTGAATGATGTTTAATTTCTACATACTTGTTAACTTTTCAGTTTTTCTTCTGTTATTATTTCAAATGTGATCTCATAGTGGAAAAGATACTTTGGTTTTAATAGCTGTTCTATCCATTATTGAAAATTGTTGTATTGAGGGCACCTGGGTGGCTCAGAGGTTAAAGCCTCTGCCTTTGGCTCAGGTCATGATCCCATGGTCCTGGGATCAAGCCCCACATTGGGCTTTCTGCTCCGCAGGGAGCTTGCTTCCTCCTTTCTCTCTCTGCCTGCCTCTCTGCCTACTTGTGATCTCCGTCAGTCAAATAAATAAATACAGTTTTGGGGGAAAAAAAAGAAAATTGTTGTATTGAAATGTCAAATGATTATTTTTTTTTAAGATTTTATTTATTTATTTGAGAGAGAGGCAGTGAGAGAGCATGAGCGAGGAGAAGGTCAGAGGGAGAAGCAGACTCCCCGTGGACTGGGAGCCTGATGCGGGACTCGATCCCAGGTCTCCGGGATCATGACCTGAGCCGAAGGCAGTCATCCAACCAACTGAGCCACCCAGGTGTCCCTCAAATGATTATTGTAGGACTATTTATCCCTTCAATTCTGGCAGGTTTTCTTTATATATTTTTGGTGCTCTGTTCTTTTCTGTGTGTACACATTAATAATACAGCTTCTTGACTGACCCTTTTAGCAATGTATAATGCTCATCCTTGCCTCTTAATACAATTTTTTAAAGCCTAGTTTCTCTGACAATATCATAACCACCTAGCTCTCATTTTGTAATATTTGCATGGGATATATTTTCTATGTTTTTAAAATTTTTTATGTCATAATTAAGTCAGTCTTTTTTAGACAGCATATAGTTGGATCAACACAGCTCAATTGTTCCAATCTCTACCTTTTGATTGAACAGCTTACTCTATTTACATTCAACAATTATTGAAAAGAAAGAAATTACCTCTGTCATTTTATTTTTTCTATATATTATTTTTTCTTTAATTCCTCCATCACCACATTCTTTTATGATTAGTTACTATTTTCTAATGTACCATTTTGATCGTTTCCTGATTGCTTTTTCTGTTTGTTGATTTGTGTTTGTTTTTGTTTTTAATGGCTATCCTGGAGATTACTATTAGTAACTTAACTTTATAGCTATCAAGATTAAGCTAGTATCACCTTAACTGCATCAGTGTACAAAAACTAAGCTTCTTTACAGCTCTGTTCCCTTTATTGTTTTATTAAAAAAATAATTTTTGTACCTTTTATACTTATAACATGTATGTTTATATTTATCTTTTAAATTGTATATGTATAAAATAAAGAAGTTCCAAAGTCAAAGTGCTGTACAATTAGCTTTTATTTTTAGCTATGTACCTATATTTTCTTGCTCTTTATTTCTTTATATGTATTCTAGTTGCCACATAGTATCCTTTTATTTTAGCTTAGACCACTCCCTTTTAGTTTTCTTCTTAGGTGGGTCCACTAGTAACTAGGTCTTTTTTTCTAATAATATCTCAATTTTTCCTTGATATTTGAAGAATTTTGTCATATATAGACATATTGGTATTCATTTCAACACATTATTCATTTCAACACATTAAATATATGTATAGATATATATAGATGTATAGATATAGATGATAGACAGATATAGATATATAGATATAGATAGGTAAAGATGTATCCCTGCCTTCACACTGTTCATGTTGTCTGAAGAGAAATTTGCTGTTAATATAAATAAATATTATTTCCTTTTTCAAATGTTATATATTTGAGTTTATTATTATTAAATAAAATAGAACTTTAAGCAAGCTGATATGTAAGTTAGGAAATCTGAGATTTTTTTTTAAAGATTTTATTTATTTATTTGAAAGACAGAGATCACAAGTAGGCAGAGAGACAGACAGAGGGAGAGGAAGGGAAGCAGGCTCCCTGCTGAACAGAGAGCCCAATGAGGGGCTCGATCCCAGGACTCTGGGATCATGACCTGAGCCAAAGGCAGAGGCTTTAACCCACTGAGCCACCCAGGTGCCCCTGAGATTTTTTTTTTAATTAACATACAATATATTATTTGTTTCAGGGGTACAGGTCTGTGATTCACCAATCTTACACAATTCACAGCTCTCACCATAGCACATACCCTCCCTAATGTCCATCACCCAGCTATCCCATCCCTCACACTGCCCTTCCCTCTAACAACCCTCATTTGTTTCCTGAGATTAAGAGTCTCTTGTAGTTTGTCTCCCTCTCTGGTTTCATCTTGTTTCATTTTTTCCTCCTTCCCTTATGATCCTCTGTCTTGTTCCCCAAATTCCTCATATCAGTGAGAGCATATGATAATTGTCTTTATCTGATTGACTTATTTCACTTAACATAATAGCCTCTAGTTCCAGCCACATTCTTACAAATGGCAAGATTTCAATTTTTTGATGGCTGCATAGTATTCCATTGTATATATATACACATCTTCTTTATCCATTCATCTGTTCATGGACATCTAGACTCTTTCCATAGTTTGGCTATTATGGACATTGTTGCTATAAACATTGGGTGCACGTGTCCCTTTGGATCACTACATTTGTATTTTTAGGGCAAATACCCAGTAGTACAGTTTCTGGGTCATAGGATAGTTCCATCTTCAACTTTTTGAGGAACCTCCATACTGTTTTCAGAGTGGCTGCACCAGCTTACATTCCTACCAATAGTGTAAGAGGGTTCCTCTTTCTCCACATCCTCACAAACACCTGTTGTTTCCTGACTCGTTAATTTTTGCCAATCTGACTGGAATGAGGTAGTATTTCACTGTGGTTTTGATTTGTATTTCTCTGATGCTGAGTGATGAGGAGCAATTTTTCACGAGTCTGTTGGACATTTGGATGTCTTCTTTGTAGAAACGTCTGTTCATATATTCTGCCCATTTCTTGACTGGATTTTTTGAGTTCGATAAGCTGAGTTTGATAAGTTATTTATAGATTTTGGATATTAGCCCTTTATCTGATATGTCATTTACAAATACTTCCTCCCATTCTGTCAGCTGTCCTTTGGTTTTGTTGACTGTTTTCTTTGCTGTGAAAAAGCTTTTTATCTTGATGAAGTCCCAATAGTTCATTTTTCCTCTTGCTTCCATTGCCTTTGGTGATGTTTCTGGGAAGAAGTTGCTGTGGCTGAGGTCAAGGAGGTTGCTGCCTGTGTTTTCCTCAAGGATTTTGATGGATTCTTGTCTCACATTGAGGTCTTTCATCCATTTTGAGTCTATTTTTGTTTGTGGTGTAAGGAAATGGTCCAGTTTCACTTTTCTGGATGTGGCTGTCCAATATTCCCAACACCATTTGCTGTAGAGGCTGTCTTTTTTCCATTGGACATTCTTTCCTGCTTTGTCGAAGATTAGTTGACCATAGAGTTGAGGGTCTATTTCTGGGCTCTCTATTCTGTTCCATTGATATATGTGTCTGTCTTTGTGCCAGTAACATACTGTCTTGATGATGACAGCTTTGCAATAGAGCTTGATGTCTGGAATTGTGATACTGCCAACTTTGGTTTTCTTTTTCAACATTCCTCTGCCTATTAAGGGTCTTTTCTGGTTCCATATAAATTTTAGGATTATTTGTTCCATTACTCTGAAAATAGTTGATGGTATTTTGATAAGGATTTCATTAAATGTGTACATTGCTCTAAATAGCATAGATATTTTCACAATATTTATTCTTCCAATCCATGAGAAATGAAACGTTCTTCCATTTCTTTGTGTCTTCCTCAATTTCTTTCATGAGTACTTAATAGTTTTTTGAGTACAGATTCTTTGTCTCTTTGGTTAGGTTTATTTCTAGGTATCTTATGGTTTGGGGTGCAGTTGTAAATGGGATTTATTTCTATGTAACAAATCACTCTTTTCTTGCTGTTTTTAAGATTTTTGCTCTCTCCATGGTGTCCAAATATGAATCTCCTTGACTTTTTTTTTTTCTGAAGTCTATTGAGATTCTTGGAGATGTAGGTTAGTATTTTACACCAAGTTTTGGAAATTTTGAGACATTGTATCTCCAAAAAAATTAAGCCCTTTTTCTTCTCTGCCTCTGGGACTCCCATTAATTATATGTTGGGATTTTGTTAATTTTTCTTAATCTTTACCTTTCCTATTCCTCAGATTCAATCTCACTTGACCTATCTTAACGTTTGCTTATACTTTCTCCTGCTCTCTGAAACTGCTGACAATCAACATCTCCAGCGATTTTTCCCCCTTTCAGCTTTGTAATTTTCAGCTCCAGAATTTCGATTTCATTCTTTTTTACATCTCCTTTTTGATATTCTGTTTGGTGAGGCATTATTCTCCTTGTTCCTGTTAGCTGTCTGTGGGTTGCTAGACCAATCAGAGTATATTTAAGATAGGTTATGTAAAGCACTTGTTTATTGAGTCCAACACCTAGATTTCCTCATGGATAATTTCTACTAATTTCTTTTTTCTTGAATATAAGCTGTACTTTGTTGTTTTTTTTTCTTTTTTCTTTATATGTCAGAGTTTTTCTTGGTGTTGTTGAAAACAAAACATTTGATAGTTGTTGCTTGTGTTGTGACTTTTCTTAATAGCTTTTGAAATGTATGTGTTTCCTTTTCTATCTAGCTTCTGAAGTGTGTGTCTAGTAGTTTAGTGATGTGCTAGTGTTTTGACAGTTTCTTTAAATATATGGATCCAGAATTTTTTTGGGGGGGGGATTTTTTTTTATTTCTTTTCACCATAACAGTATACATTGTTTTTGCACCACACCCAGTGCTCCATGCAATACGTGCCCTCCCCAATACCCACCACCTGTCTCCCCCAATCTCCCACCCCCCACCCCTTCAAAACCCCTCAGGTTGTTTTTCAGAGTCCATAGTCTCTCATGGTTCACCCTCCCTTCCAATTTCCCTCAACTCCCTTCTCCTTAATTGGAAGAGTTAAAATGGTATCAACTCTTGATCTGTGCTTGAGGCAATATACTCTAGATGCTGTTCAGAGCATCTAGCAGTCATGTTTCTTAAACTATAAATCAGATTATGGCACTTATCAGCAAGAACCCACTTGGAGTTTCATATTAGCCTCTGATACTTTAAATGATGCCCCTATCTACCTCCCAATCACATTATAACCTTCTTCACTTTCATCTTTTAGTTATTCAAACATACTGACCTCTGTGGGTTCCTTGAATAGGCAAAATGTGGAAGCATGTTCATAGTTGGTTAAAAAAAAGAAAACATAACAAATAATAACAAAAAATCAAATTATCACTTGCTTTAGCAATTCCAGATCAAAATATGCTTCATCATAGGCATTGAATTTAAATTGATCTTTTTTACATGGTTAATTTTTGACACTCAACAGAAGTGTTATGGAAATAAAGTTTACAGTCCCCAAATTTTCAATCTGGAAGAATGAGTTACAAATGCTCTGGGTTCCTTGTTCTGTGCTCTTACACAGTATCATTAATCTATCACAGCAATCTTTTTAACTGTATACAACCTCATAGTCCTTCTCAACATAGTATCCTGGGCATCCATTACCATTGATAATGATATTAATTAGCCATATTTAATTAATAAATTTTGGTAAATAGTTTGATTTTATGTTAGTGATGTACAGTAATCAGAATAACTGCAAAAGGTCGATTTGGAACAAAATATGGAGAATTTTGAAATATCAAACTTTTAAGTGTAAAAGACTACATATTATAGCTTACAGTACTCAATAAAATGAACAGGTACATTTTATAAAATGTTAAGTATGAAATTTCAATGTATTATTCAAATATGTAATTTTATTTTGTTAATATATCTTTTGAGTATCAGAATCATTTAAAAAAATGAATACGGGGCGCCTGGGTGGCTCAGTGGGTTAATGCCTCTGCCTTTGGCTCGGGTCATGATCTCAGGGTCCTGGGATCGAGTCCCGCATTGGGCTCTCTGCTTAGCGGGGAGCCTGCTTCCCTCTCTCTCTCTCTCTCTCTCTCTGCCTGCCTCTCTGCCTACTTGTGATCTCTCTGTCAAATAAATGGATAAAATCTTTAAAAAAAATAAAAAAAATAAAAAAATAAATACAGGATAATAGCATGACACTGGGTAGTTTTAGAGCCTTCATATTTACACAGTTGGAAAATAGGAAAAATTACCTTCATGAATAATTATTTGTGTGAAAATTTGGAAACTTTAAATTTCAAGTATTTTTATAGTATCCTTTTAGCAAAGTGAGGTGCAAAGCAAATTTCTATTAATTCATTCATATTTTACCATTGATTATCATATGGGAGGAATGTTGTACTGGGAAAAATATTTCTCTAGTCCAAAACATCTATGTGATGAGATGATATTTGCTGTAAAAATAGCAGCTTAATACATTGTGCTAGCAAATATGTCAAGAAAAGTGAAGTTACCTTAATATGGGGAATACTGGAGCATATGATCCTTAAAGGAAAAGGAAATTATTAGCTGAGAATGAATGAAAAGTCAAGCCAGCTGGGTTTGAGAACCTCATGATCAGAGTCACGTTCTGTAGACAAGCATAGACTGACTTACCAACCAGTAGATTTCATGAATAAATTGTCATACTACATGGTTCTCTACTGCTTCTTCTGCTTATGTCTGTTCAGCAAGGCTGAAATTCCCACTCTTGTAAAAGAGCTACCCACTTTTCCTTTGAAATTTGCAATCTTAGTTTCAGCTAGTACACTTTCAAATATATCTTAGTGAAGGCTTGTCAAATAGAGATAATTTCTATTTTGGCCTAAACAGTATAGTCTGATGGATAAGATCATCAGTTCAGATTGGTTCAGCCACTTACTTAATATTCTACAACAAAGATAATTTCTTTTATTAGCACTTTTCTGTTGTGAAAATGGGGATATCGATATCTTAGAATGCTAAGTCATTTATAGGATTCAATAATAAGTAGAGACAGTATGTACTATAGTGACTAATCTATAGTAACATGTAATTATTAGGAACTATATAACTATAATAAATGCAAACAGGATATCTATTATCATTTTTGTTACTTCTATTAACATAGTTAAAAATGTGAACTTGATACTATTATTATATAGCTAAGCAAATAGTAACTATATATTTGCTTATACCTTAAAGTTGTAATATTCAACTTCATTCCACCATTACTTTGATTTGTAAATCACAAAATCCTATTATAAGTATGAAATATGTTACTAAAATGTCAGTAAATATATAAAATCTATTCTTGGAAAACTTGTATTTTTAAAAAATATTTTATTTATTTATTTATTTGACAGAGATCACAAGTAGGTAGAGAGGCAGGCAGAGAGAGGAGGAAGCAGGCTCCCTGCTGAGCAGAGAGCCTGATGCGGGATCATGACCTGAGCTGAAGGCAGAGGCTAAACCCACTGAGGCACCCAGGCACCCCAAAACTTGTATCTTTTATTTCTGGCAGGTTTTTGGAAGAATAATAGCTGTATTAAAGAAAAGATGAGGACCACTGTTCTGAAGCATTCCCCATAGTGGAATATTTGAAACAACTTTATATTTGAAATTGGAAATCCTGAGGTATAAATCCTGTCTTATCTATTGCCAGTATTGTGGCTTTGGAAACGAGCTTAACCTCTGCAAATCTCTTTTGTATTATTTCTAAATAGGAATAATAATTATTGCTTACCACACAGGGTTGTGTAATCATCAATTTAATTAAGAAAATACATTGTGTGCTTTGATGCAATGTTTTTTTTTCTTTTGAAATCAGCTTGATGTAATTAGATTAATAAAATTAAAGTCAAAACTGGCTGAGGTTCTGATGTTGACTTGACTTACTTACTAGTTACCTCAATGCGAGCACATATTAGACCTAATGATTTAATGTGTAAACTACAGCTAGTTATATGTTCTTGCTGGGTTACTGAGAAGATTAAATGAGATAAATCATATATTTCAAAGTTGTGCCTCTTAATAAAGAGACATCATTGCTATAGTTGTTTATAATTTGATTGATAATATTGTTATTACCCACCTGTAAAGACTTTTCACTTTAGTTTATATTCCTACTATTTGATAATTGGTTAGGAATGTCACGTCAGTCATATGTTTCTAGGCAAGCAGATAAAGGTTAGGCAATGTCCACTGTTTTGTGCTTTATTCCTCATCATTTGTTTCACTAAAGTAAAATGCAAAGATATGCATCCTTCCCATGCACTTAATGACAAAATAATATGGTATTATTAGCTTAAGGTCACTCAATTACCATAGCTACATTTTACTTATATTGACAAATGTTGAAAATAACCTTTATAGAATTTATAGAATTTGGCTCAGGTTCATTATTTTTACTTGCTCACCATGCAACACAATATACAAAATTAATCAAAATGTTTATTACGATTTCTACCATTCTTGTTTTCTCTTGGATATCCTTTAATTGGAATCCTGGATAGGGATAATAATAGTTTCCTACTTGAGGTTAAAATTATTCCCTTTTCAGTCTTTTGTGTGAGATTTTTGCTTCTCAACACAAACCACAATAACATATTTGTGAAATTCATATCATCTTTTGAAAAGCTCTACTTGGTGAAAGCATTGTGGGTTGTTATCTAGAGACTGTCTTCTTGTCTTCATTGGCAATAGTAAGGTTTAAGATGAGCAAATATTGCTCTCTCATGAAAGCAAATGTACTGAAGTGTCCTTAAGATCTCAGTAGAAGTGATTTTTACTTATAATAAGGGAAATTGTATCCATTGTGGATATCCCATGTTTTGCTACAATTTCTTTAAAAATATAGAATGTGGAAAAATGGACTTGATTCTGGAGGAAATTTTCTAAAACCTGGAAAACAGTAGCATCCCTGTTATTTTCTCAAGGATCAAAATGAAAAATAGGCCTTTTTTAATACCACATTCTGCATGTTTTTAGGTATACAACATATTAAATGTACCAGAATGTACCAGATAGTGACACTACTGTTCATTCTGCCCTATTGTTCAGTTATGGGCATTTCTAATACAACAATGATATTTTAGTGTTTTTTTTTAATTGCATAGTGTCCTGGTATAAAAATAATGTCCTCTTGCTGGAGTATCAATCCCAATGCCTGTGTGATTAATGCTTTCTTAAGGGTAACTTCACTGTGCTTAGAGATTAATTGCCAAGTTTTTAATTTAGTAGAGAGATACCTGAAAGTATTGTACCACATATAGGTCACAGATTATTTGTTCAGAAAAAATAATAAACATTAAATAATAAAATCTATAATAAAAGTACTCAGGATAATATTACACTGAACTAATAGTCATGTTAGGTAGTCTGGAGAAATTTAAACCAGAGTGATACTGTTAAAGGAGTTCAGGAGTCACTAACTTAGCTTCATCTTGATTTTAAGAAAAGATGCTCCTGTTGAAATGATAAGCCATTTCTGAGGTTTGTGGAATTTATAGTGCTCATAAAACTGTACAACCATAAAATATCAAAGAAATTTTACAAAATTAGCCTCAAGGAACAATTTAAAATCAGCTGGCTGAATGAAATTACCTTGGCAATTTTTTTTTGTTGTTGTTTTGTGTTTAAGACACACAAGAGCCAGAGAGGAGATTAAATGGAGGTTCAATCTCTTTCTTAAGTCTCTAAATGTCATGATTCCTACCTAATGGTCCTCAAGTTTTATTCTCCTCTGTATCACTCTTCTAAAACAAGTAATTCATTTGGAAAATACATTGTAAAACTACATTTTTGCCTAAATCCTTTGCCATCCCTGCTTTGCAGGTAGTCAGAGCGACTTTATTTCTTTCCACCAGCCTGGGAAACTTTCAGTTTGAGGTGAGACAATAGAGGGAAATTCATATCCTCTCAAAGCTTTGAAGGCATTTCCAGTTCACGTATTTCAGGATTGTTTAAAATATTTGTTTATACATATATATGGTATATATATGGTATGTTTATATATATATACACACACATATATATACACACACACAGTATATATAAATACAGTATATATATTATATATATACATGCATAGTTTCTATCTACATATTCATTACAGAAAAAATATTTATCAGAAAATATAAACTCCATATGCAAATGCACATCCATTTCGCAAAGGATAAGAAGTTATTTCACCTTAAGTACAAATACCAGTGCTGATTATGAAAGGAAAAAATTAAAATACACTAAATATCCTATAATAAATTAATAATTAAAACGACATATTCAAGTGAATACAAACATTCATGGCAAACTTTCTATAAAATTTAATTGTAGGAGGGCACATGGGTGGCTCAGTGGGTTAAGACTCTGCCTTCAACTCAGGTCATGATCCCAGGGTAATGGGATTGAGTCCTGCATCGGGCTCTCTGCTCAGCAGGGAGCCTGCTTGTCCCCTCAACTCTGTATCTCTGCCTACTTGTGATCTCTCTGTCTCTGTGTCAAATAAACAACAATAACAACAAATCTTTAAAATTTAATTGTAGGAAAACAAATTAAATGCCAGATAAAGTGTTTATTTGATATGATGTTAACTTTGTTTAAATTTGTTTAAGAGTGTGTAAATGTGATAATGATTGCTTTTGACCATAGGAGTTATAAAACCAATTTTCTTATTTGTATTTCTATTAAGTTCACAATATCATGCATTAAAAAATGTTTAAAATCTAAATAGATGATTTCATTGAAAGAAAACTCAGAAACAACTAATAATGGTAAATGTAATGTTATTTTTAAGTATTAAAATTGTATGAATGTCCACCAACTACATGATTGGATTAAGAAATTAAAGTTATATATGTTGCTTTCTATATATTTATTTGAAATTGTCTTTTTTTGTCATTACATCATTTCATTAATTCTACACAAATATTACTAATTAAATTTAGTTGCAAATTTGTTTCTATTAGGCATTAAAATTAATATAGTTATGATTCTATAGTACAATTTTTGTGGTTACAAAATTTTGTGATTACCTACTCAACTGCTTATTGGGAAAATCTGATACATTTTTATATACATATTACACATAGATGGTGCTAAAGAAATGCTGCCTGGAAGTTATTTAACTTCAAATTTAGTTTAAAAATAACACATGGTTTTACAGAAATGTCTTATTTTTGTTTGTTGCCAATAGCTATTTTTTCACTAGATTGGATTTTGAATCTGTCATAAAAATTGTACTTTGAAAGGAAATTCCAATACCTAGAAAATAACTTACTCTACATGAGATGTCTATAATTTGGAACCCACTGTTGTGTGATTTAGAATTAAACAGTGCCTTTAAAAATATATATATTTTTTTTCCCCAGATGGATAGTTGCACAGGCAGGAAAGACAAAATTTTGCTATGAGATTTGTAAAATGAAAAGCATACCACTGGACTGGAATTAAAGAAAATAAAGAGTAAAGGAAAAAAAAATTATGCTAAAATACATCTATAGAAAATGTTTTACAACTATTTCAAGATGATTTATTCTAATCAAGATTCATTCTTCATTTTATGCTTTAATGTCACGTGTGACTAGGAATAGATATAGAATATATAAAGCATATTTTGCTCACTTGAGGTAAGTTTAAATTTCTCAATTATAGCATCATGAAAGAAATTTTAAGTAAAAAGCATATTTAATAGCATTGAAAATGTTTTAGCACTTTAAACTTTGCCTGAAATATGTTGTGTTTAATTTCCAAAACATCTCTTTGGTGCTTCAGGGCAGGTGTTATTTTCACCATTTCACCAATGAGAAAACCAATAAGGCACAGAGAAGTTGAAACTTGTGGCTTCAAATGAGGAATGTTTTCATATCTATGACACTAAAATTCTTGATTATCCTATTATTATAAAAAGTCCAGAAGGTAACCTTTTTTTTAAAATAAATAAGTAGTGTAAATGGCATGCAATGGTTGCTTATGTATGTGAGAGGTAGTTTGACTCATTTCTTCACCACAGGGAAAGACAACACATGATAATCCTTAAGCTATTCCTAGTAGAATGCCTAGAATAAATAATGGAATTAATGCTTGTTGAATGAATTAAATAAGTGTTTTCCATAACTCGGAGTAGGAAATGGAATACTTTCATCAAAATTCCTTTTTTTTTAAAGATTTCATTTTTTTATTTGAGAGAGATAGTATGAGAGGGGACAGGGTCATAGGGAGAAGCAGACTCCCCACTGAATGTGGAGCCTGAAGCAGGATTTGATCCCTGGGCACTAGAGTCATGAAATGAGCCAAAGACAGAAAGTTAACCAAGTCACCCAGATATCCTCAAAATTCATTTTTTCCTATATTCTGGCTCATTCAACTAGACACCATGAACAAAACATTGAGAGCCCAGACGCAAGTTCAAGTTGTATGTGGTATATAGAAAATTGACCCACCTACTCTGTATGACAATTATGACTACTATAGATCTCAGGATGCTCTTTAGCCATCAGCCTACAAAATGTGGGCTAAGGATGGGGGAACAGTTCTCCAGCTCTACAGCTATTATTCCTCTTTTGAAGCATTATTTTGACATTGGTAACATTCAATTGTGTTTGTGTCCTTTGATATTGGTAGAATTCTTAAACATAAGTTGCTTACTTTTAAAGGAAAAAATGGCACACAATATTCAGTAGGAAGCTAACTTTGGGTGTTGAATGTGTTCTTTGAGAATACAGTGCAAGTAGAAAATTTCCAATTTAGGGGAAATAAAACTTTTCCACTAAAACTGAATTTCTAAAACTGAGTTTAATAGAAACTGGATTTCCTACAATGTTAGTAAATGTCAAGTTCTCTGGGAAAATTTACAAAAAGTTTACAAAATTTTATTTACAATTATTTTCATGATGCACTCAAGTCATTTTTAAAGGTTCTGGGAAGACATTCTTCATGTAACTCAGTTAAATTTAATTTTCAGCTCTTCAAATTCATTATCTATGTATATACCTCTCCTCTATGTTTCTGTTGTTGTTGCTGTTGCTGTTGTTGTTATTTTTAAATGTATGGAATTCCTTTTAGTAGCTTGAGAATCCACTGCTGCTTAGATCATGGGTTGGGAAGTGTTGCTCTAGCAGCATTTATGATATAAAACCTTGGTTTGAGTCATAACTCTGTCAGTTAAATTTGTTCTATGGCTTTGACCAAGACACACCTCTGAATATCAAATTATAATATTATTATCTCAATTATTTTTTTAACTTTGAAATTAATTTCTTTAAATGTTTAATATATGCATGTATATGTTGTAAATATATTTATTTTTTCAAGTATTTTATTTACTTGAGAGAGAGAGAGCATGAGTAGGTAGTGGGAAGGGCAGAGGGAGAGAAAGAAGTAGGCTTTCTACTGATCATGGACCCTGAGGCAGGGCTCAATCCCAGGACCCCAGGATCATGACCTGGACTGAAGGCAGATGCTTAAGTGATTAAGCCACCAGGGTTATATATTTGGGAGCTATATTTATATATACACACACACATCTATAAATGCATATACATTGTATATGTTTATATATCTTAATGTCTTTCACTCTCTTTTTAATCAACATATAACACTGCATTAGGTTTAATGCAATATCAAACGTTAGAACACAGTTTGATATATGTAGAGTTGACCTCTCTGGAGTTTGATATATGTAAAGTTAACACTGCATTAGGTTTAATGCAGTATCAAACTGTAGAACACAGTTTGATATATGTAGAGTTGACCACTGAACAAGGGTTTGAAATGCATGGGTCCACTTACATACATATATTTTTGATAAATACAGTACTGTACTATAAATCTATTTTCACTTCCCTATGATTTTCATAACATTTTTCCCTAGTTTACTTAATTGTAATATAGTATATAAAACATATGACATAAAAAATATGTCTTAATTGACTTACAGGAAAGATATCTGATTAACAGTAGGCTATTAGTAGTTATATTTTGGGGGAGTAAAAAGTTATACATGCATTTTTTACTGCACTCAGGGTCAGCTCCCCAACCCCTCCACTTTGTATAAGACTCAATATTGCAAAATGATTAACACAGTAAGTTAATATCTATTACCACACATTTTTTCTCATGATGAGAACTTTTAAGTTCTACACTCTTAGCAATTTTCAAAAATGCAATATTAACTATACTCATCATGCTGTACATTACATCCCTGAGACACATTTATTTTATGCTGAAAGTTTGTACTTTTTGACTACTTTCACCCATTTTGCTCCCTTCCCATACTCATCTCTGGCAATGACCAATATATTTTTTGTACCCATGAGTTGTTTTTGTTTGTTTGTTTGTTTGTTTTGTTTTGTTTAAAGACTCTACATAGATTTGAAATCATACAATATTTATCTTTTTCTGATTCATTTTATTAAGCATAATGTCCTCAAGTTCTAACCATGGTGCTCCAAGTGACAACATTTCCTTTTTCGTGGCCAAATAATATTCATCATATATAAATATATATATACCACATCTTCTTTACCCATTCATCCACTGATAGACACTTACTGCTGTTTTCATGTATTGGGTATGGAAAATCATACTGGGAATAACAGGAGTGCAGATATTTTTTTTGAGATTCTGAGTTTGTTTCCTTTTGGCTAATAACCAGAGGTATAAATGCTAGTTCATGTGTAGTTCTATTCCAAAATTTTTGAAGAACTTCCATGTCATTTCCACAGAAGTTTCACCACTTCACTTTCTCACCAACAGTGCAGAAGAGGTCCCCTTTCAGTACTTGTAATCCCTTGTCTTTTTTTAAATTGTATATTTATAGATTTATTTTTATTTTTTATTTGAGTTTTGTTGACACACAATGTCACATTACTTTCATGTGTGCAACTTAGTGATTTGACAAATTTACACATTATGCTATGTTCACAAGTATAGCTACCATCTGTCCCATTACTTTACTATTATTATATTGTTGACTGTATTCTTTATGTTCTGCTTTTTATTCTCAGGATTCAATCATTCCATAACTAGAGGTCTGTATCTCTCTTTCCCCTCATTCATTTTGTCCAATCCCTTACCCCCTCCCTTCTTGTAACTATCAGTGTGTTTTCTCTGTTTATAGTTCTGATTATGCTTTTTGTATGTTCGTTCATTTTTTCGATTCCATTTATGAGTGGGATAATATGGTATTTGTCTTACTCTGACTTATTTCACTTAGCATAATACCTCTAAGTCCATCCATGTTTCTCAAATGACACAAGCTTATCCTTTTTTATGGCTGTGTAATATTCTAGTCTATATGTGTGTATGTGTATCTGCATACATATGTGTGCATATATACACATATACATACATGTTTTATATATACATATGTAAATGCAAATATATACATTGTATATACACATATATGCATCCATTGCTGAACACTTAAGTTGCTTCCATGTCTTGGCTATTATAAATAATGTTTCAGTAAACATAGGGGGTGTTATATCTTTTGGAATTAGTGTTTTCATTTTCCCTGGGTAAATACCCAATAGTGAAATTATTGAATAATATGGTATTCCTATTTTAAATTTTTTGAAGAACCTCCATACTTTTTTTTCTACAGTGGCTACACCAATTTAGATTCCTACCAACAGTACACAAACATTCCTTTTCTTCCACATCCTTACCAAAATTTGTTTCTTATCTTCTGGATAATAGCCATCTAACAGCTTCAAGATGAGATTCCATTATGCTTTTGATATGCATGTTCCTGATGATTAATGATGCTTAGCATTTTTTCATCCACCCATAGGCTGTCTGTACCAATTCTTTGGAAAAATGTCTATTTAGATCCTCTGTCCATTTTTTAATCTAATTGTTTTTCCTACTGAGTTTCCTACTGAGTTTCATAATTTAATTATATATTTTGGATGCTAATGTCTTATCAGATATATGATTCGCAAATACCTTCTCCCATTCCATACTTTGCCTTTTATTGTGTTGATGGTTTCCTTTGCTGTGCAGAAGTTTTTAGTATAATGCATTTCCACTTGTTTGCTTTAGTTGCCTCTACTTCTGGTGTCATATCAAGAAAGTCATTTTCAATACCAATATTGAGGAGTTAACTGTCTATGTTTTCTTCTAGGATTTAATATAATTTTAGGCCCAGTAATTCTTTCATCCATTTTTGGTTTTTCATATACGATATAAGATAATGATTCATTTTCATTATTTTGTAGCTGTTGTCTATTTTGCCGTTACCATAGTATTCTGATTACCATATATTGTAATTTAAGTTTAAAATTAAGAAGTGTAATCCTTCCAAATTCATTATTCTCTCTCATGATTTTTTTGGATATTCAGTGTCCTTTGTAGTTCCATACATATTTTAGGATTACTTTTTCTGTTTCTGTGAAAAATGCTATTGGGATTTTGATAGGGATTGCATGAGTTAGTGCAGACACTGTAACAACATTAATTCAACAGTCTATGAGAAAAAGTTATTTTTCTACTTATTTGTGACTTCTTTAAATTTTCTTTCTGATAGTTCATTGATTTTGTATCTTATAACTTTACTGACTAACTTGAGTTTTTTAAATTATATTTATTTATTTAACTGACAGAGAGACAGTGAGAGAGGGAACACAAGCAGGGGGCAGAGGGAGTGGGAGAGAGGGAGAAGCAGACTTCCTGATGAGTAGAGAGCCCAATGCAAAGCTCAATCCCAGGACCTGGGGATCGTGACTGAGCCAAAGGCAGATGCTTAAAGACTGAGCCAGCCAGGTGCCCCTAGTTTATGACTTCTAACAGTTATTGTTGTTGTTGTTGTTGTTGTTGTTGTTGTTTTAATCATTAGGGCTAGATAGATAAAGAGATAGATACACAATTTGGATCTCTACAAATCAATATTACACAACACAGCTGTAGCAAACAAAGAGGGAATTTTTACTTGTCTATCTGCCCAGGGTTTGATGCAGAAGAAGCAGACAAAACCATCCATCTCACTATTTCCCTGAAAATGCTTTATCTGAATATTTTAAAAGCTGCTGAGAAGTGAGCTGTAGTCTTTCCCAAAGACTGGATGGCATATTTCCCACCTTTTCTCTTCATCCAGCATCTGTGGAAGGAGCTTGTACATATGTCTGGCATCAAAACTTTTGTCACTGCCATCTGAGAGATAGGCCTCTGATCATTGGCTTGATAGTCAAGAGGGTCTACATTAACAAGTCCCACCACACTGTAGAAAACTAAGAAGCAGTTCTAATAGGCGCAGGAGTACTACTTCTCTGGCTTTATATCTGAGCAGATAAAAATTTCCACCTCTTAATTTTCTCTCGGGTGTTAGTGATATACTTTCCTAGCAGGTATGAAGGTCCAGCCTATAATCAGTTTACAGCAAGGTGCTGATTGTTATTATGCCCTAAGGGATACTGATGGCTCTAGTAGGTAAGGTACCCTTACCTACTAGAAGCCTCTAAGAACAAAGGAGGCACCTTAATCACAAAACTTTGAGAGGTGAGTAGGAGCTCAGGCTAGGCTAACTGACACAATTCATCTCCAACACAATACAATTCTATCAAGACTGGGAGAGATGGATGTTTTATCTAGTACACAGAAACTAAACCAGATATTTAAGAAAAATGAAGAAACAGAAGAACAATTTATAAACAAAGAACAAGAGAAAACTCCTAAAGCAGATTTAAAAGAAACAGATGATTATCTGTTTTGCATGTGTTGAGTTTGAGAAGTTCTTTATAGATCCTGGATATCAACCTTTTGTCTGTACTGTCATTTGCAAATATCTTCTCCCATTCCGTGGGTTGCCTCTTTGTTTTGTTGACTGTCTCCTTTGCTGTGCAGAAGCTTTTGATCTTGATGAAGTCCCAAAAGTTCATTTTTCCTTTTGTTTCC